>JAWQFJ010019901.1:0-17500 GCA_034096865.1 Theodoxus fluviatilis | reverse complement strand
TTTAAAAGTTAATAGTGAAGAGGGTGCTGAGGCCTTTAAGTGAGATTGTGTTGCAACTGGAATGTTTGCAAGTGAATGTTTCAAGAAAAATTTTGACAGGATTGGTGGAGCTAGGGCAAGAGGAGCGGACCAAATGATTTCTAAAACTGGGATTTCTTCAGCATGAGCTGAGTGGGGTTGAGGAGAGATTGACGCCACATATTCGGTGCTCTGCAGAAAATTCCAGTTTGACAGAAGGTTATACCGAACTTGGTGTGTAGCGGGATGGTAGGATAAGGCAAGGAAAGGGCGGTTGGCACTGGTGACCTTTGCTTGGAGACAGTTTGCCCTTGACAAGCAAGAGGCGAAGTGCCCGGGTCGGACGTAAGTATACTTAGAGGGACAGGGAGCAACATCCGACTAACTGCTTTACATCGTGAAAAAGAGTGGCCCTTAAAAGGGCCGTTTTAGTCGTTCGAGCTCGGCAAGGAAGAATTTGCTCTCACGCTGTGCCCTAAGTCCTCATGAGGCGTGCTCGTTCCCTTGACGGGGATTGAATTCACCGTAGAGCTACCTTGAAGACAAGGAGAGCGTAATGTCGTTTCGGGTAGAATTGAAACATTCTATGGGATTTGTGATAGTCAGAATGATTTAAACTGAGGCAGCGTATACACAGGAGTTGGGAGTAAGAAATTGTATTGTTAATGCGTGGATTATGAAAGGAGTGGCAGCCTAGATAAGCACAAGAATATGTTGGCTTGTAGGAGACAGATGATTTCATGGGAGAGGGAGGTGTGGACATCGAAGAAGGTCACAGATATTTCAGATATGTGGGTAGTGGAACTGCATGGTGCGAAAGTTTTGCAGTGTTTCAACAAAATTGAGGATGTGGTCGCGGAAGAAGAAATATGTGCGGAGGCAGTCATCGATGTAGGGTTTCTACAATTCAGGTAGGGATTTGTTGCACTGTTGGAAGAAAGTATGCACGAGATGTCCCATATTTGTCCTCAAGGCAAAGCCACTGTTCTGGGGGAAGGCAAGACCGTTGCCGGAGATTGCGAGTGTATGGATACTTCTGTTGAAGGGCGAATAGTGTGAGTAGGGGAATCGGGTTCTGGGCGCTTGTTGAGGGAGTGTGGTATGCTAGCGTACAGGGATTTGACATCAAGTGTTGAAAGGCAAGTGGGTGTCAAGTTGAATTCATTTCTTATATCTTCAAAAAACTGAAGTGCATGGATGGTGTCTTTTATACAGGTTGATAAAAAGAGGACGAGAGGTTGGAATTTTGTGGCCAAATAAACAGAAATAGTTTCAGTTGGGCAGGTGCATGCAGAAACAATGGGTCAAGCAGGGCTCCCAGTCGTGTGGGTTTTGGGCAAGAGATAGAATCGGGGTGTTTGGGCTGCTGGACAAGTAGACGTTTCGCAGTGGGGCGAAGTAGCTTCATCTCAGTAAGTGTCTTCATCGGTTGGGTTATTAATTGAGAGTCGGTGTGGATGGTGGGTTTAATTAACTTTTTGTAGAGTGAAGGGTCCGCGAGTTGTTTGCTGGCTCTTCCTTGCACATATCCCCCTTCCACACAATCACAGATCCCCCTTCCACGCAATCACAGATCCCCCTTCCACGCAATCACAGATCCACCTTCCACGCAATCACAGATCCCCCTTCCACGCAATCACAGATCCACCTTCCACGCAATCACAGATCCACCTTCCACGCAATCACAGATCCCCCTTCCACGCAATCACAGATCCCCCTTCCACGCAATCACAGATCCCCCTTCCACGCAATCACAGATCCCCCTTCCACGCAATCACAGATCCACCTTCCACGCAATCACAGATCCCCCTTCCACGCAATCACAGATCAACCTTCCACGCAATCACAGATCCCCCTTCCACGCAATCACAGATCCCCCTTCCACGCAATCACAGATCCCCCTTCCACGCAATCACAGATCCCCCTTCCATGCAATCACAGATCCCCCTTCCACGCAATCACAGATCTTCTCTTATCAGCAGGTATGATGACAATATCATCCCTAGCCCTAAGCAAAAGGAGGGCACTGAGCTTCTCTTGGGGCAGGTTTAGGGCTTTTAATAATTTAAAAGATAGGTTGTGGATCACTTTAATGCATTTTGAAATATACAATTTTACTTCTGGAAGTGTCTTGGGGATTTTTGTGTGTAGTGAAATTATTTACAACTGTCATACTGATCTATAAATGTTGATTAATACATGTTTTACACATTGATGTCTCAGATACTTTAAAATCATTTATTTTATATTAAAAACACGACGATCCAGTATCCATATGAACAGTTCATGTAGATCTTCTATCGTAAACGCTAGAAGTCAGTAACGAGTGGCAGAATCAGTCTGGCAAGACCATGCAAAACCCAGTGATGACTATGTCGACCCTCTTCCTACGAGGCAACCCGAGCTAAATTGACGATTTATAACCCGTCTTTTCCCTCCCAAACCTCGAGCCTGATTAAGTACTCCCATGCGTGGTTGCACGGCAAATGAAAGCATGCCTTCGAGAAGAATGAGTTACGAGTGTGATGGTGGATGATAGGAGAAAGGTCGTGGGACCATACATCTTCAGCTGAAATTCCCATTTCTATGTTCCGAGTAAATTATCCTCCATACCTGATCCAGCATTAATCACTTCGTAGGGAGACTATGAAGACTACTTTAATCTGCAAGAGCTTCACATAGCCAGGAAAAATGGCAAAAGAATAATTAAAGAACATTGGAAGGGTAGCTTGCTAGACTGTCAAGAAAATTTTTCCAAAGTGAGCAGAACATCAAAGCGAAGAGAAATGGGTCTCATGTGAAAGCAGCAATCATCCCTCGCCCTCCTGGTCCTGTCAGCACGAGAAACTGCCATCTGTTGAGTGGCTCCTGCATAGCTGTCTAAACTGGTAAGAGCGAAATGGACCATTCTGCAGCTCTCGCAGCAGCCAAACTTCATGTGCCTCTTGTGAAGTCCACTCCAGGTGTTCGTGCCTCTGACAACAATGTACATTATATTCTCGTTGACTGAACTCCATCCCTGGAAAGATCAGCGGTCAATAGGACTGATCTCTCTCTCAGGGCAATGAAGATTAATCACCCAAATGGTTTAGTAGTGTTTCATAAGCTGAATAGTCCACGATTATTACAGTTCCATGACTGTTTCGAGTATGATTTTAAACGTTATGCAAAGCGAGTGACCAAAATTTGGAGTCTGGTTAACAAGGTGTAAACATCTCTCAGTTCAGTTCAGTTCAGTTCAGTCTCTTAACCCTGAGATGGGTTGTTGAGGCACCACTGATGACTTTCGGACAATCTTCCTCCATCGAGCTCTATCCTCTGTGGCTCGCTGTGAGTCAGCAAAGGTCAAGCCTGTCCACTCTTTGATTTGTCTTCCCACCTCTTTCTCTGCCTGCCTCTCCTTCTCCCACCTGGTACGGTACCTTGCAGGATGGTCTTGGCCAGCCCACTGCCTCTTGACACATGACCGTACCACTTCAGCTTTCTGCTTTTCACGATTGAGAGCAGGTCTTCGTACTGTCCAATTGCTCTCTTGATCCTGTTGCTGACTTCCTCATTCGTGACATGGTCTTTATATGAGATGTTCAGAATCTTGCGGTAGCATCTCATTTCCAGGGCTTGTATCCGTCTCTGTAGTTCAGATGTGAGTGTCCAGGACTCGCATGCATACATGCCAAAGCTGTTAAGTAGGAAGCATTTGATTGGCTGATCGGCCTCATCACGTGTGTGTGTGTGTGTGTGTGTGTGTGTGTCATTTTGGTTTAAATTCGCGGCATTTCGGGGAGAAACATTCATTAACACATTTACGTCGAATCTTCTTGATTATCTTGTCATATAAAACCTTAGTATGTACGTACTAGTTTGGGCAGTGGGCAGATGCTTCACATCTGTTTGGGGAGATAGACTACCCCGCCCTCCACGAGCCTCTCGCTGCCTTGCGGGTAGCCTTGGGAAAGGCAAAGGCTAAGGGAGCAAACCCTGAAAGAAAATGCGTGGTGCTAACACGGCACCACTGGGTGAAAGACCTCCACGATGAGGTCACCGGCCAGGGCGGACAGGTCCCACGATAGATCCAACGCCCACGTGTTCACGACCAGGGCGACCCTCCAGGTAGGAGGACCTCGGCTATGGTCGGGCTTGGAGAGGGATGGGCTCCGCCAAGCTGAATCAGCCCCAGACACACCACATGATGACAAAGAGAAGAAACATCTCTAGTAACGGTATTTGGCAGAGTAAGGTTTGTTCTCCATAGGCGTTCTCTGCAATCACCCACTTGGGCTTGCTGCTCAGCTTGCAATGTTTAAGAATGCCTTAGAAGTTGCTCTTCCTCATGCCAATTCCACCCCTGATAACGAGAGAGTCTACATAGAGGTTTCTTGTTTTCTACGGCGACATATCCATACCTGAGGCTCCGACTGCATTGCACTTGACGTCATCCGCGTACCTTAGCGTTCTCGCAGAGGAGCAGAAGACATAACGACGACGAAAAATAGGACGGAACTCTTCTAAAATAACTTCTTTTGACGAGATACGGTTGCCACCAACGACTCGTCCAGCTAAGTCAAGCATGATTTGCATTCGTTGCAATGATGAGTCTAATGTTGTCGAGAGATTGGGGCATCCTTTGGCCGGTTAAGCCTTCCCTGTCCACAAGAGCTTAAAACGAACCATTTGAATGAAATTCAGTTGTATATGTATATCTTGTCAGGTGGTTCCAAAAATATTGACACTGCTTTTGTGATTGACAATACGACTAAAACGACCCCGTGTTGTGGCACGTGTAGACTTCGTTTTTGGAAAAGTAGTATAATTATAAAATATTGCTCGTGAAATTATCATGCATATGTTCATAATATTTGTACTAGTATTTTGTAGCACCAGAAAGCAGCAGCTCTGCTGATTCCAACGCTGTACAAATACTGTACCTATCTACCCTGCCCTGCCCTGCACTGCGCTGCCCTGCCCTGCCCTGCCCTGCCCTGATCGAGCGAGGTATTTAGTTTTAGATATATTCTACGAGATTTTTGCTCATGCAAAAAATTCGTTCCAGCCAGTTTATTTCATTTTAAATAGTTCTGTTTTAGACGGAAGGAGAGCATAAAGGGCAGCTCCGCAAAGCCGACAAAAAAATGTATTGATCGGGACTGAATTACACTAGTATTTGTTCTGATAGTTTTTGTCGTATCGAAATACGCGACCTCTGTTACGCACTGGTGGAGAGGTCGAACTAACTCTTACCCAACAACAGAGCTCCTGGGGGCTGGGCTTTCGGGGCCTGCTCCAGTAGCTCTGCCAAGGCCGAAACAAGCACCCCAAAAGTCTAACCAGCAACATCGGGACAGAGACATTTCATACTCAACCGTGCCCTCACAGCGACCTAGCAGATCGAGCCCAACTTACGCGCAACAACAGGTTGCTTGCCAAACCCCGTATGAATCACTTCACGAATCCACCAATCAATAGAAAAAGCTCACACATAAGAATCACCCATATTCAATTGTAGTGCAGAAATGGGAGAATATTATCTCAGCTTTAATGTCTTTGCCGGCTTTTTACTTAATCTGTCCTGACACGTACTACATAAAGGGTTCTAAATCCCCCAGTCATCATCCATATAGTCATCAAAGTTATAACTAAAACACTTTTATTAATGTGTTCTTCACATTGGAAAGCAAACACACAGTCAATCGCTGATACTAAAAGTACGATATACAGAGATACAAATCATATTACAGTGGAGTCCGGATATATGACGGCATGCATATATGTCGGAGTCCGCTTATATGTCGGGAGACCCCCATTGGACGGAATCCGTCCCTTCTTTGTATGACTAAAAACTCAGGAAGCTATATGTCGGGTCTGATGACGGCAAGCACGCTTATATGGCGGGTCAGCTGAGACCAAGTGACAACTTTGACAACTAATCTACCCGCCACAGTGAATGCAGCAACGCCGCGAGAGGGTGAGAGAAGTGTTCACAGGCTAGACTCCCTCACTCTCACAAGTGTAAGACAGTCATTCCTTGCTCAAACTCTGCCAACATGGCCACACCAAAGAAAAGGATCAACCTCTCTGTAGCTGACAAGTTGAAAATGCTTGACAGAATGAAGTCCGGAGAGCCAAGACAAAAACTTGTTGCAGAGATGGAGATTTCGATGAGAACACTCGAGAGGATCATAGCAAATGAAGCGGAAATTCGTGACACCGCTGCCACCATCCCAGACAAGTCGCGAAAACGAAAACGAACCGGCAAAAACGAAGATGTTGAGTCGGCCCTTGGCTCGTGGTTATCGGCAGTTAGAAACCAAAAAAACAGATTGTCACAGGCCCTATGCTAATGGCAAAATCTAAAGATTTTGCAGAGCGCTTGGGCTCAGACTTTACCCCGAGCTCTGGCTGGTTGGCTAGATGGAAGAACCGGATGGGCATAAAGTTTAAGCGGGCTCACGGAGAAAAAAACTATGCTGATGAAGCTTGACCTTGACCCTGACCCCAAACTTCACGTATATGTCGGGTCTGCTTATATGTCGGGTCAAACGGCTGGACAAACACCCGTCATATATCCGGACTCCACTGTATTGGAAAAACGTGAAGATTAATAGAAGTAAGCGACAAAAGTTCCAGAATGGTCTGGCTTTAAAAGACACAGGTCAGTTAGATAACGTCGCTGTGGGTTTGCGTATTGTCAGTGGACGCAATCTTCCAGTACAGGGTGTAGCACTTCATGACCTGAAGCTCTTTGTACAAGGGGCGCTTGGAATCTGTCTTGAAGTTCTGTTACTTGTTCTTAACTCGCTTTTCATGATGGGATGGAATGGATACAGAGTTGTCCCCCACGATGTGGCTTTCTTTCTTGATCTGAGGCAGCGAATTAAGCAGCGTCCCAGCGTACACTGTGACAGTAGCATCGTCACTGTCTTTATTTCAGTATTCCACTCCGGCTTGTTTGAGCCTATTGACAACTCCTGTACCGGGAAAGTTTTGTGTCCACAGAAAATGTGTGGCCAACCTGCAACAAAAACTGCCATACTTTCAGGGGAAAATTTTAGGCCACAGTATTATACATTTATTATTGGGGGGGGGGGGGGGATTTGGTGAGTGGTTTATACCAAAAGTAGCAGGCGTGAGTCCACTTGAGTATTTTGTAGGTACCATGAACATCACATTATATCATTGTATAGTAGTGTATGGTTAACAAGAACTCTAACGTGTACAAAACTTGGTAATGGGTCATATGTTTGACTTAGAAGTGTTTCTGACAGTAGCTTGAAGATGTAAATCTCTCGCACATTTTCAAGTACTTTAATTGAATACTCCCATTGTAATTCCGAACTCTGCTGAGAGTTATCAAGTAACACATAAAGCGAGACAAGTTGACTTCTGATAAGGATAACGCCTGCAACATTTGCCACATATCTTCTATCACCATCTGCCCCCGTCTGGCTCCTCGAAGATGATGGAGGAGAAGGAAGACGGCAGAGATTACTGGAGACATGAAGCAGCCCTTGCACGTCAGAGTAACTCGACTTCCCCCGACTCCCGAAAGGAGAGGCCTCCAGCGCTGCAGAATCGTCCCCACTGGTCAGACGTGCCAATATCGACAGGACACAACGACCATCTAGGATGCGTCTTTGCGGGTAATCTGGCTAGTTCCAACCAAGGCGCTCGATTGGATCGTTGCCTCCCCCGGCTCTGACGCGCTCGGTCTACCGCAAGCGTCAAGGTCTGGCCTGCTGTGAGTGACAGATGGAAGGAGGATGGGTTGGAGGAAGGATTGCAGGCGTGGGAGGACATGATCGCCTCGCCATTGCTCTCGGCCATGTGGCGCCCACACCTACATTGCGTCTGCAGAATTAGATATATCCTGTCCACCTGAATATGAAGTAATACGTATGTGGATGCAGATGTCCCTTGCCCCTCATTCCGCTTCTATCATTTCTTTCCACCCGCTCAACGCACACTGAAGGCAATAAATGTACGTTTCTGTCGGTGTGTTTGCCATGGAAACCTGTCTGTAAATTCGCTTGTTTTTTTTCCGTCTTACCTCGTTCACCTTTCTCGCCAAAGCATTTCCATCACGAGGATGGCCATCGACACTTCTCTCAATTTAATGCCATAAATGTATGGCTACACTTTTCAACCCAACAGTGAGAAGCGAAAAAAGAAGCCTGTCTAGGTGTATACCTTGCGTTGTAAAACTTACTTGAATCATCAAAATGTACATTAATGCGTTTTCTACTTCAATGCCTAGACTCATGGTACATCTCTCTCTCTGTCTCTCTCTCTCTCTGTCTCTCTGTCTCTCTCTCTCTCTCTCTCTCTGTGACCTACACGATCTTTAGTTTAGATTGAAGCTGGCCAATGACATACATGCCAACCCGGGGCCTATGTTTAATGTAGATGGAATGGCACCATGTGCTAACAGCTATTCAATCCAGAGCCCGCAAGGAAACTTAGATTGGATAGGATCAGGAAGAGTGCCCATGAACCACAAATTATTCAGGGGATACGAAAACGTGGAACATTCAGCTAATGAACGATTAGATATCCTCTGTGACAATGTACTATTCCTACAACATTATGTGAACTGGATGAGAGAGCAACATGTGCAGCTTCACTTTGCACTACTAGATAGTGAAAGGCAGTTGCAATGTAACAGCTTATATAGACGAATCGTAGCACTACAAGCTGAGCACGATGCAACACGAAAAGAGATTGAATACTTGCACAGCGTGGTTGCTGATGGACCGGGATCACAGAATAACATGACAGGCAAAATTGGTCGGGACACACATTGGAATAGTGCCAGAGTTTCGAGTTACTCAGGTCCGTACTATCCGAAACAAGAAAACCCAGTGAGCAGTAGGACTAGGGGAAGAGGATTAATGAATATATTTTCAGATGCTCAACAAGGAGACCCCAGGGCAAAGGGTGACGGGAACTACAGGCAGAGAAAGAAACAGCAGCGCTGAAGGCATAGATCGAGGGACAACAGAAGTCTTGTTGCAATCACGCTGACAGATAATATTTCCTTACCTCATATAGCTATAGATTTGACAAGTGATCGCAGTGTAAAGAGAGGACTTGAAAACTGTGAATTTATACATCGACTTCCAAACGGAGAAGAGACCGCGTTCTGCCATCGTAAGGTTCCTGATCCGATGTTGATCCGGCAAGGGAGTCAACAACGCAGCCGGCATCTGATTATCCCTCCCCGCCAAACAACCCACCGTCGCCCGTGAACCACGATGCCTCGAAGTAAGAATCTCGCACCGAACGTCAAACTCCGCTCAGCACCGGACGACCAACCTCGGGGGCACGAAGAAGACGAGAAAACGGCGATCCAAATCCCAAAGTCCCATGCTTGATTGGATAAGACAGGATATAGTGGTCACAACAACCGCCTCCAAGGAGAGGAAGCCGTGGATGTCTGTGCGGAGGCGGCTGGAGGCGACGTTGAGACACTTACGCGGGACAGTCGGAGTGTTGCTGGTGGACAGGCCACCAATGAGAGTGACGATTCAGCAGGACTCAGAGGTCAGTCAGTGCGTGGCTAGGCAGACTGAGGCAGCATGTGCAGGCACATGAAACTTTAGTGCCGGAGGCACAGCCGGCGTCTGCCTGACGGGGCAACCGACGACCCATCAAACCACGTCATCATTTTTTAGAACAGCATGGATGTCTTAATAATTTTTATTCTTCTTATAATTGTTGACGTTCAGAAACCAGATCCACCGGGATTAACTATCACTTGCTTGGACGGCATGGTGTACACATTTTGCCCGGGTACACAGAATATTTTTCGCTCATTTTTGCAGATCTGTGATTCTTCTTTCTACCACACCAGTTGGCCTGCAGTGTCAGATAGACAGTCTATATCATGCTTCTGAAAGACTGGGCCTCCACATTAATATTGACTAGACAAAAGTCATGGTCTTTTGGAGGGGTGGGTTTCTGGGAAAGGGCGAAAAGTGGTCCCTAGGATGTATTGACCTAAAAATCGTGAATCAGTATAAATACTTGGGTTTTATACTCACTACAAATCTATCAACATGTTCTGCCCTAGAAAGCCTGTCGATAAAAGCCACGAAATAAACTGTACAGTTGATCAAGACAATGCGGAATCTACACACTACAAATGTGGCATTTTTTTCCGTTTAGATGATGCCCAGGTATAGCCTTCATTGCTCTATGGGTCAGAACTGTTGGCACTGGAGAGGAGAGACAGCATAGAAAGAGCACGTATGTTTGCATGTAAGCGTTTACAAAAAATGTATCTACCAAAACTCCTAATGCTATGTGTAGTGGTGAATTGGGGAGATACCCTATGTACATATATAAACACCACTATACGAGCGGTAAAGTATTGGTTGCGGTTATGTAGGATGTCGGTGGACGGGCTACCAAAGCAGGCTTACCTAATGATGCTGAAAAAAACACATTCAAGTTAAATTGGGCAAAACCATTAGAGAAGTGTCTATCACGGCTTCGGTTTCGTTATGTGTGGGCTAATTGTGGACGCGTGAATGAAAACTCCTTTATCCGATCACTCAAACGTAGGCTTTGTGACTGTTATCAACAAAAATGGCATATGAAAATTAATGAAAGTGATCGGTTTATACTGTACAGATCTTTTTAAAAATGCTACAGTTTGAAAGTTACTTAAATGACGTCAATATAAAAAAGGTTTGGAATGTATTTATACGTTTTTGGTTTAGGGAACATTGCACTTAAGTCAAATCTACGAAATCCTGTGAATGATGTTGACAGAGAATGTCCATTTTGAAAAAAATATGAAGACGAATCCTACTCAATTGCCATAATAATTATAAAGAACTTAGAGAAAAGTATATATTTTTATCATTTAAACGGATTAAGTTATACTGGGCCCGTATTCACAACGGCGATTTATCTTTTTAACACTCGATTTATCCCCTAGCCCCGCGTTATCTTGATCGGTTAGATAAGGTACGCTCGTCAGAAGATCCTAGGTTGCGCTTTGCTATATATACTGGTTTCCAGCCAAGGGAGAGCGGAACAGTCAGTTGGAATCGTCTGAGTTTAGAGATAAATCGGAGTTAAAATAAATCGCCGATAAATCGCCGTTGTGAATACGGGCCCTGATGTAGCAAAGTTGATAAATGGACCTGGAGTAAGGAAAACTCGTGACATTGCCATGTATATATTTTATGCTTATAAACTGCGTTGTGAGACCGTTGTGGACGACAGGTGAGCATTGAATTTGCCACTCACGCTAGCTTTTTTACATCAAATAACCACGAGAACGAATATTTTAATGAGCTTGTATGTATTCTATTTTGATACAGATTGTTTTTAAGTCTTGTATTGCGCATTGCTGGCAGGAGGATGTGTGTAGTGTTTCCTATATCCGTGACTTGTGTAGTATGAGACGTTTAAAAATGTAATTATATGTATCATATCACATTTACCAAATTATGTATTTCTAACTGCTTGGGTCGTCGGCCTCAATAAAGACAATCAATCAATCTCTCTCTCACTCTCTCTCTCTCTCTCACTCACTCTCTCACTTTCTCTTCCCTTTCTCTCTTTTTCTCTCTCTCTCCCTGCCACCCTCCCTCCCCCCGCTCTCTCTCTCGCTCTCTCTCTCTCTCTCTCTCTCTCTCTCTCTCTCTTTCTCTCTCTCTCTCTCTCTCTCTCTCTCTCTCTCTCTCTCTCTCTCTCTCTCTCTCTCTCTCTCTCTCTCTCTCTCTCTCTCATACACTGAAGAAAGACGCGTCTGTAGCATCGTCAAATCAGAATACCGTGTGACTGGAGAAATACCGCACAGTGGATGATGATGTTTGGCGGCAACTTTCCTGACGTGCTCCAGAACGCGATGAGAGACATTGCGAACACACATCGTTTGCAGCATTGGACAATTGATTCGAATTGTCCTGGTGACATTGTCATCACTATGAAATGGACGAGTCCAATCCCGCCATTGGTTTCTGGACCTCAACAAGTTATTGCCAAAACTCACAAATCTCCCTCAAAGCGCTCTCGAGACCGCGTACGTTCTAGGAAATGGAGATCTCAACACTGGCGTGTACACCAAGCGAGTGACACCGAAAAAGAGCCAAGGAATCCTTCATATGATGGAATTCAACGGCCACCCCCATCTCGAGCAGTGACATCGTCCCAGCAACGAGGCCCCACGGTGCGTGCATCTCGTGAGGCGCGTTGTGCTACCGTGTCACCTGGACGCATGCACGGTCAAGTTGCGACCAAGTCATGCTGCGATCCTCCTTCTGTGTTCTATGTGTGTGGTATGAGGCACAAAGAAGACAACAGACCGCCGATCAGTGATGAAAATCAGTCATGCCAGGATGGCGCCTGCGAGAGCACAAGTGCAGCAGTACCTGACCCAAACGCAGTGGTCGGCACAGAAATAGGTTGTCAGTGCGCTTTTGAAGGATTCATGTGCAGTAATAGTGCAGACCCAGCAGAAGTCACGAAAGAGCTTCAGTGCATGTCAAAAGAAAAGTGGTCTGGTGCGTGGTGTAACAGCTGTGCAGAGCCTATTCGCTCATCGCCAAGATTTGCCTGCCTTGTGTGCCCTAACACTGTGTACTGCAAAGACTGTTACCCATCCGTCTTCCACCCTGATCATGACTTTCGAGAGAAAACATAACTCCCTCTTCTGAATCTGGGCACAGGAACTTCCTGATGTGACGTGACAGATTATGACACAGCTCAGACTGTTGAATGAAGGCTGATGTGCAGTGTGTAAAGGCCTGCTATAGTTTGACTTTCTCCTTATCCTAGGTGCTGCAGGATCTACCAGTAGGGTGTGCAGACTTACACGATGGAAAGGAAACGAACCGCCATTATTTAGGTTTGGTTTTCCTGCCTGAAGTCCTTCTTTTCCATACACGTGGCAAGGAGAACGTGGAGAAAGTTTTGTTATGTGAGTTTTGTTTTTGTTTGTTTTTTCTTATTTCGGTTCTCGTTTTGTTGTAGTTATTGAGTGCTCTTAGCCGAGAGTCTCGAGACTATTGCAGGTTTTGTAAGAAATCGCTTTCGTGTCGTGTCGTTTCTCTCTATCTCCGCCCCACAAGTCCCCCCCCCCCTTTACAAGCCAAAGACTTCGATAAGTCCCAAGCGGGAAAACCCTTCTGATAAGGTGTGTATGCTGAAGGACAAAAAGAAAGAGAGTCGCTAATGGTTTGGTTGTGTTTTAATGCATTTTGTAGCTTGTGTCCTGAAAACGCATACAACTTTTGTCATGTTTTGTGAATGCTAATTTGCTGTTGTGGAGAGTTTTCCTAAAACACAGAGTGATGTAATTTCCTTTTCTTTAGTCTCTTGTTCGCGAGGGGACGTGCACATGCTCACTAGCGTGTATGCGCGTGCGTGTGTGTGTGTGTGGGTGCGTGTGTTTGTGTGGGTGCGTGTGTGGGCGTGCATGTTTGTCAGTTTGTTTTCAGGTTATAATTTGCTAATATGATTCTAAACCTAAATGTACACTGTATTTTGAACTGGTTTGAATGCTGATTTTGTCATTTATCCCTTCTTGTACATGCTGACGGCCTTAAGGAAAGGTGAAAAGAAAAATAAAGAAACCAGTGATGTTCTTGTCTTTCTTGCGATGTGCCACTTACCTTAATCTCGTGCGCACACACGCACAGGGAACTGCAGATGACTAATTTGTTAATAAGATTCTGTTCGTACAAAAGTGTTCTATGAATTTGTTTCACAGACCGTTGTCATTAAATTATATTGTTTTGTACTCATTGCTTCACTATGATTGTTTCATGTCAATTTACATGTTGATTTTGTACCCTTTTTCGTTTATGGGCCGCAGGCCTAACGAATAAAGCTTCAAAGTCAAAGTCAAAGTCTCTCTCTCTCTCTCTCTCTCTCTCTCTCTCTCTCTCTCTCTCTCTCTCTCTCTCTCTCTCTCTCTCTCTCTCTCTCTCTCTCTCTCTCTCTCTCTCTCTCTACACTTTGATCTTAGCCCAAATGGCCGAAGATGAACGGCATTTTGTTTTGGGTTGCCCCGCTTTGTCCGAACTGCAGGGCAGATATTTGACATAATATGTTGATTGGGTAAGCACAGATCCTTTTTTACATCTCATGTTAAATGATGATGCGAGAGCGATAAGAGCGATTGCCACCTACTTGTACCATGCACACAGATAGCGGGAAGATGCGGTGCATTCTGTGACAAGCAATTCATTTTTCTTAGAATGAAGAAACGCTTGGGATGTGCGAGAATACCTCTCTTGCCAATGCACTGCTATCAATGTTAATTTATTTAATTGTAATGCCCCCCCCCCCCACTCTCACTCTCTTCCCAGGTGGAGTATTTTGTGAGGGACTGTCAGCACCTCCTAAGGTCAGTAGGTCTTTTCATCTTGGTTTGGAACACTGAGGGACTCTCTTCCAGACTCGCTGATGCAGATTTCTTGCCACAGTTTGCACTATTTGATGTGCTGTGCTTTTCAGAAACATTTATAGCAGAGACCATCGACTTCTCGATTTATTTTGATGATTACATGGGGCCTCCATATCACCTGCCTATTGAAGCCCTGCTAATTGGTGAGGGCGTCCCGCCAGCCTCGCTTCCGGTACAACAACACGAGCGATGGAGAAGAGAGAGATGGGGCGGGACACCTCAATAGCAAGTGAATGGTATACAATGTAATCATCAAAATAAATCGAGAAGTCGATGGTCTCTGCTATAAATGTTTCTGAAAAGCACAGCACATCAAATAGTGCAAACTGTGGCAAGAAATCTGCATCAGCGAGTCTGGAAGAGAGTCCCTCAGTGTTCCAAACCAAGATGAAAAGACCTACTGACCTTAGGAGGTGCTGACAGTCCCTCACAAAATACTCCACCTGGGAAGAGAGTGAGAGTGGGGGGGGGGGGGGCATTACAATTAAATAAATTAACATTGATAGCAGTGCATTGGCAAGAGAGGTATTCTCGCACATCCCAAGCGTTTCTTCATTCTAAGAAAAATGAATTGCTTGTCACAGAATGCACCGCATCTTCCCGCTATCTGTGTGCATGGTACAAGTAGGTGGCAATCGCTCTTATCGCTCTCGCATCATCATTTAACATGAGATGTAAAAAAGGATCTGTGCTTACCCAATCAACATATTATGTCAAATATCTGCCCTGCAGTTCGGACAAAGCGGGGCAACCCAAAACAAAATGCCGTTCATCTTCGGCCATTTGGGCTAAGATCAAAGTGTAGAGAGAGAGAGAGAGAGAGAGAGAGAGAGAGAGAGAAAGAGAGAGAGAGAGAGAAAGAGAGAGAGAGAGAGAGAGAGAGAGAGAGAGAGAGAGAGAGAGAGACTTTGACTTTGACTTTGAAGCTTTATTCGTTAGGCCTGCGGCCCATAAACGAAAAAGGGTACAAAATCAACATGGAAATTGACATGAAACAATCATAGTGAAGCAATGAGTACAAAACAATATAATTTAATGACAACGGTCTGTGAAACAAATTCATAGAACACTTTTGTACGAACAGAATCTTATTAACAAATTAGTCATCTGCAGGTTCCCTGTGCGTGTGTGCGCACGAGATTAAGGTAAGTGGTACATCGCAAGAAAGACAAGAACATCACTGGTTTCTTGATTTTTCTTTTCACCTTTCCTTAAGGCCGTCAGCATGAACAAGAAGGGATAAATGACAAGATCAGCATTCAAACCAGTTCAAAATACAGTGTACATTTAGGTTTAGAATCATATTAACAAATTATAACCTGAAAACAAACTGACAAACATGCACGCCCACACACGCACCCACACAAACACACGCACCCACACATACACACACACGCACGCGCATACACGCTAGTGAGCATGTGCACGTCCCCTCGCGATAAAGAGACTAAAGAAAAGGAAATTACATCACTCTGTGTTTTAGGAAAACTCTCCACAACAGCAAATTAGCATTCACAAAACATGACAAAAGTTTGTATGCGTTTTCAGACACAAGCTACAAAATGCATTAAACACAACCAAACCATTAGCGACTCTCTTTCTTTTTGTCCTTTCATGCATACACACCTTATCAGAAGGGTTTTTTTCCCGCTTGGGACTTATCGAAGGTCTTTGGCTTGTATAAGGGGTGGGGGGACTTGTGGGTCTGAGAATAAGGAGAGTACGTCTCACTACACGAAAGGCGATTGTTCTACAGAAAACCTGCAAGAGTCTCGAGACGATCGCTCGCTAACGAAGCAACTCACATTAACTACAACAAACGAGACCGAAATAAGACTAAGATCAAGACAAAAACAAAACTCACATAATCATAACTTGCTCCCGTTTCTTTCCACGTGTATGTAAAAAGAAGGACTTCAGGCTAGGAAAAGCAAACTAAAAAATGGCGGTTGCGTTTCCTTCATCTGTGTAAGTCTGCCACCTTACTGGTAAATCCTGCAGTCCACCTAGATAAGGATATAAGTCAACATGAGCAAAGCCTCGTTACACACTGGCACATCATCCTTCATTCAACCAGGCTGAGCTGTGTCATAATCTGTCCCGTCACCATCAGGAAGTTCCTGTGCCCCAGGTTCAGAGACGGGAGTTATGTTTTCTCTCGAAAGGTCATGATCCGGGTGAAGACGGTGGGTAACAGTTCTCTGCGTACACGTGTTGGGCACACAAGGCAGGCATAATTCTGGGGCAGGATGACGATAGGCTTTGCTACAGCTTGTCACACCACGCACCAGACGCACTTTTTTTGATCAATGCACTGAAGCTCTTCGGTGGACTTCTGCTGGGTCTGCACTAGTACTGTCGAGCATGAAATACTTCAACAGCGCACTGACGACCTACTTCTGTGCCGGACCACTTCGTTGGTCAGGTTGACTTGCTGCACTTTTGTGCTCTCGCAGGCGCCATCCGGGGCATGGACTGATTTTCATCACTGGATCGGTGGACATTTGTCCCTTCTTTGTGCTTTCATACCCCCCACATAGAACCGAGGAGGTCTCAGCATGACTTGGTCGCAACTTTTGACCGTGCATGCGTCCAGTGACCGTACACACGCGCCTTCACGAATTGCTTCTCCCCCAACCACACCCACCCCGGGGCCTCGTTGCGGGACGATGGCACGCTAGAGATGAGGGGTGGGCCGTTGAATTCCCCATTATTATGAAGATTCCTTGGCTTCTTTTTCGGTGTCAACTCGCAGTAGGGTCCACGCCAGTGTTGGAGATCATCCATTTCCTAGAGCAGTACGTCAGGTCTGCGACGAGTCGGCTATTGAGGAGCTTTGTGAGTTTTTGGCTAATAACTTGGGAGGTCCAGAAACCAATGCGGGGAGTGGTAGGACGCGTCATGTCTAATAGTGATGACGTGTCACACCAGGAGCTAATTCGAATCTAAGGTCACTGCTTGCAACCGATGTGTGTTGCAATGTCTCTCATCGGGGACGTTCTGAGCAGCTGTCAGGAAAGTTGGCCGGACAAACATCTCATCCACTTGCGGTATTTCTCCAGT
>JAWQFJ010019899.1:17500-19323 GCA_034096865.1 Theodoxus fluviatilis | reverse complement strand
CAGTACTTGATATTACGTAACTTGGCATTGATCAGACAGAGAAATTGGCAGTGTCGTCCATATCACATCAATAGGTTCGTTAAGAAAAACTTTAGGAAACTTTTCAAGAGCCTGGTAGGATGTACATTTTCTAACCGTATGACAATCATCCATTCCCCGTTTCAGGTCCATAAAGCAAAGAAATCAGCTGAAATTTTGTGCATCAAACATTTAAATACACATCTGGTGTTACTGTGAATCTTTTTTCAATGACTTATCACAGGAAAAGAGCAGCTCTTGCTCTACAAGCCGCATCATTATGTGGCTCTTTGATGGCATAATTTCTCGAAAGTAATTTTGCCGTAGATACTTGTAATCGCTAACGCCCTTCAGTTGTACGCCTACCTAGATACCATCCGCTTTCTATTTCATAGAGAGAGAGAGAAGAGAGTCGGAGATGTGGGGAAAAATTGGACTGGAGAGAGAAAGAGAGAGAGGAGAGATATATTGTTTGTCTTCATGAACTTTGAAATCTTCCAAGACAAGTATTTGGGACAACTGCATGAATAAGCAGTTGATACAAGTGACCTTAACATCTTCAGGAATTTTAATTGGGCATCTCGCTTTCAAAGAGCATGGACCATTTACATGAATTTGACGGTTTTGTCTAACTTAAAAGTATTAAATTTATGAATCAAAGATATAATACACGTGTCATGGTCGGGTAGGAGGTGGTGTTTGGTTAACGTCAAGTTCCATTTTGGCAGGATATTTTTCCGACTTCTGTCTGCTTTTTGTTGTGGTGAAAGTATTTGCTAATCGTATATGTGCTCTCATCGACAGAGACTTAAATCGTTTTTATATGACCGTTCCTAGACAGACCACGTGGTTATCTGTTCCGATACAAGGTCATTAGCGATGGCTCCTTCAATATGTCAATAACCCAATCCTTCAACATACAGGGAAACCGTGTAGCTCCTTCAAGATGCCAATAGCCCCTTCAACAAACCAATAGCTTCTTCAAGATACGTGAGTTTTATATCGAAATTTACGATATCTCCTTCACAACACTGATAACCTCCTCCTTCAAGACAGCGATAGCTCCTTCAAGTATGCCGATAACTCTTCAATATGCCGATAGCTCGTTTAATCTGCCCGAATGCAACTTCTTTAAATTACCGATAGCTCCTTGAATACAATCGATAGCAGCTCCTTCAATATTCGATGAGCGCCTTACAGATATCGATAAGCTCCCTTCAATATACCGATAACTCTTCAAGATACAGAGAGCGCTTCAAGATACAAGTGCTAGGTCGAGCGCTCGGTCAGCCTCGTTTGTGTGACTGTTGCGTCTGACCTCTACTTTGACCCAGCGCTAAACAAAGAATGGCTCCGGCCTGCGTTGCATTCTCAATTATACAGTAGTTGGCGGAGTGTGGACGTCTGCTCAAGCCCCTCTGAGGGCGAACCAGCAATCAGCGGCTACGTGGTGCGTTCTATGCTTAAGAAAGCTGGAGAAGACGTGATCCGCCGCTGCGCGTCGCATCAAGTGATTCCGGCATTCATCCTGCTCGAATTGTCTGGAGATATGACGCTAGAAGAAGGACAGGCTGACTCCAGTCGTAAGGCAAGAGTTATGCCGTGCGACCGAATTCCCTAGTATTCGGGATGATTCCGTGTAGCACAAATTACAATGCACTAGGAGGGCCCTTCCCTTGAAAGCTTCACCCTGCGTTCCGTTGCATGCTCATATCGGCTTCATTTCTGCTATCGTAGCCAGCATGTCCTGCAGTACTTCTCATCCAGTGGCAGGAGGTTCACCTTCATGTCAAGGTAGTGGCGGC
>JAWQFJ010019899.1:0-10000 GCA_034096865.1 Theodoxus fluviatilis | reverse complement strand
GGTTTTTTTCTGTATGACTGTAATGGTATGCATACGTCACTGTAATGATATACAGACGTCACTGTAACGGTATGCATACGTCACTGCAATGATATACATACGTCACTGTAATGCTATGCATACGTCACTGCACGAACGAAGCTGCACGAACCTGGCCGAACTACTTCAAGCCACTCTTCGATTTTAATACTGTACCAATTTATGGGAACTTTTGATGTTTCTACATATAGCTTTAAGAATTTGATACTTATTCTGGTTATCGCTTCTTATTTGTGTGCCAGTATTTCTAAGAATAACCACTTTGCATGCAAACCCAAGAACGAAAAAATGGCGGACAACATTTGTTTCCTTGCGTTACACAGTACAAGCCTCCAGACGCGGAAAAGCTCTCTATGACAAGCCAATCAGAGCGAGGGTCAAGGGTGATTCTCACAACATGCTCTTGGAACCTCGCACCTAGTTCACCCGATCCCTGCAAAACCAATTTGTGAGCCGAGAGTTCGTCAAGTCAAGAAACATCCGCATGCGAACCCAGTTCGCTGATCTCTCCAAACGTGGTTCCCGGGCCGAATGTTTGTCCAGCTGGACCCGCCTTTACAAATGCAATCAATCGGTCAAGTTGGTGTAAAAGATAGTTTACGCTTGACTTGAAAACAAGAACAATTACGAGGTCTGCGAGTGGCAGGATTCACAAGAGGCTGCCCTTGTCCTGGAGGCATTGCCTGCCCTTGTCCTGGAGGCATTGCCTGCCCTTGTCCTTGAGACATTGCCTGCCCTTGTCCTGGAGACATTGCCTGCCCTTGTCCTGGAGGCACTGCCTGCCCTTGTCCTGGAGGCATTGCCTGCCCTTGTCCTGGAGGCACTGCCTGCCCTTGTCCTGGAGGCATTGCCTGCCCTTGTCCTGGAGACATTGCCTGCCCTTGTCCTGGAGACATTGCCTGCCCTTGTCCTGGAGGCACTGCCTGCCCTTGTCCTGGAGGCACTGCCTGCCCTTGTCCTAGAGGCACTGCCTGCCCTTGTCCTGGAGGCACTGCCTGCCCTTGTCCTGGAGGCACTGCCTGCCCTTGTCCTGGAGGCATTGCCTGCCCTTGTCCTGGAGGCACTGCCTGCCCTTGTCCTGGAGGCATTGCCTGCCCTTGTCCTGGAGGCACTGCCTGCCCTTGTCCTGGAGGCACTGCCTGCCCTTGTCCTGGAGGCACTGCCTGCCCTTGTCCTGGAGGCACTGCCTGCCCTTGTCCTGGAGACATTGCCTGCCCTTGTCCTGGAGGCACTGCCTGCCCTTGTCCTGGAGGCATTGCCTGCCAAGACTGCGGAGCTCCATCTTCCCGTGCTACCTACCCGTAACTGGGATCTGCTTTGTGGGCATCAGGGCGGATCCACACACCAGAAAACTTTGTAATGCTCTGCATCCATTATTCCCACCCCACTTCCATTCCCGCTTTATCCCTCACGGACTTAATTGCTTATCTTGCTCACAGCGACTAATAGACACAAGTTTAAAAGTTGTATGCTACATTCATTACTTGCTGACCAAGCTATTTATCTCCTGATGTATTTTCACATAAGATAGAACATCGGTGAAATTGTTTAGAAGATTCTGAATGTTTACTCTTTTAATGACTAAATCTAATTCAAAGGGACTTCTATGACTCACAATCATCCCGTCCATTATGTACAAGAAGCAACAGCAACACTTACCTTCCTTGTCCTCATCAGAGGCACCCAACCACACTACTTCAAGGATTATGTTCCGACAGCCTGTATCTTCTCAGCTGTGTCTGCAATCAGGAGATGGCCACCGTCGTTTCTGCAAGTTGCCTCTGCGTCGTTCTTGTTTATCACAGAGATGTAGGCCTTGAAACAAATTCCTGCATCCCAGCTCTCCAGGACATCTGGGAGACAGACGCCAGGAGTATTGAGTCCGAGGGGACATCATACCAGTGGAGCCGTACTCCACCAGGTGGCGGTACAGCCAGCACGTGGCGTTGTGCTGATGGAAGGCCAAGGTCTTGCAGTCTTCCAGCTGCAGGCAGTGACGGGCGCAGTCCAGCTTGCTTCGTGCAGCAGTGGAGAGGCTGGCACCAGGAGCCACCACGTCCACAGTGAAGACCCTCTTCCAGATGTTCTGCTGGAAACCCTCTGCCTGTGTTTGGTAGAAGGTCAAATGGAAAACAATCACGAACGCACAAAGGAACGCTTCCATTTCTGAAACAGGATTTTCCTTTGATTTTGATTTCCCCTTTGAAATGCTCAACAACAACAAAATCAGGCGGCTGCCTTCTACCAAAGGTTTATAGATGAAGAACACTTCCCTTCTCCTGATGCAAAACCCTGTCGGTCTGCCTCTAAGAGCTCGTTCAGTGGAGACAGAGGAAAGGCGTCTGTCAAATGACTCACTGGCCGACCAGACGACGTCTGCGAGGGGAATGTGAACTCTTCCAAGTGCAGGCAAGATAACCCGCACTTGTTGTTCTAAGGGACGGCCTTTCCTGACTGACGTCCCAAGTATGACGTTGAAGATATCAAGACATGCGTTGATGATAAACTCGCATGGATGAACAGCAACAAACTCAAGCTCAATACAGATAAAACTGAAGTTATGTCTGTTGCGGCACGGTCAAGTCTCGGGCTTATCGAGAGTGATTTAACTGTCATTGGGGGTTGCTCTATTCCATTCCAGAGCTCGGTTAGGTACCTCTGTGTTCAGATTGACCAGACATTGTCCATGCGTAAACTGATCAGCAGTACTTGCAGTGCCTGTTTTCTTGAACTACGCCGCATTGCATCCATTCTCCAGCACCTTTCTGACACTGCTTGTGTTAGGCTGGTCACTGCCAGGGTCACTTCAAGGCTGGATTATTGTAATTCAGTTTTGGCGGGTCTTCCAGCAGAACAATTGAACCGTCTGCAGCGCGTTCAAAACAGCGCAGCACGTCTCGTCATGAGGAAGGGAAAACGCGATCATGTGACACCCATGCTTAGGCATTTACACTGGCTTCTCGTGAAATTCCGCTGCCAGTACAAAATTGCTGTTTTGGCCTACCGTCATTTTGATAGTACTCTTCCTGTGTATCTTTCGGCAACTCTTCGCACATATCAAACATCCCGTTCTCTCCGTTTAGCAAATGAAAAGCTTCTCAAAATTCCTAAATGTAGTACAAAATCTTTTGGTGAGCGTAGTTTTAGTTTCAATGCCCCCTCTGTCTGGAACTCGCTGCCGGCTGGCCTGCGTGACGCACCCACTTTACCTAATTTTAAGTCGCAACTGAAGACTCACATGTTTCGACTGGCTTTTGTTTGATTGTAGGTTTTTCTTCTCATGATCATGTATGTTGTTGTATCCATTTTCAGGTCTGTAAGTTGTATTATGTTTTGTATTATGTTGGTAAGCTTGTTGATGAATTTCTGCGTGTGAATGTGGTTATGTCAGCGCATTGAGTTGTACAGAAGTGCGCTATACAAATGCTATTCATTAGTAAAATTTAATTTTATGACGTGAACAACAGCGTCGCATCGCCCACTTGCTCTCGCCTGAAGCAGAGCGCACCAAAGCAAAAGACACTTTCCTCAGTGACACCCGCTTCGTGACATGATACATCTGAAATTACAACAGAAAACTATCCCGCCCACTTTGTAAACAGGTTACGACCACTTACTTCCTCGCAAACATGACTGTCAATAGCAGACAGTTCAGGTCAGTTCAGTCTCTTTACCCTGAGATGGGATGTTGAGACACCACTGATGACTTTCGGACAATCTTCCTCCATCGATCTCTATCCTCTGTGGCTCGCTGTGAGTCAGCAGAGGTCAAGCCTGTCAACTCTTTGATGTTGTCTTCCCACCTTTTTCTCTGCCTGCCTCTCCTTCTCCCACCTGGTACGGTACCTTGCAGGATGGTCTTGGCCAGCCCACTGCCTCTTGACACGTGACCATACCACTGCAGCTTTCTGCTTTTCACGATTGAGTGTAGGTCTTCGTACTGTCCAAATGCTCTCCTGATCCTGTTGCTGACTTCCTCATTCGTGACATGGTCTTTATATGAGATGTTCAGAATCTTGCGGTAGCATCACATTTCCAGGGCTTGTATCTGTCTCTGTAGTTCAAATGCGAGTGTCCAGGACTCGCATGCATACAATAATACGGAGATGGCCAGCGTGCGCATGAGCCTGATCTTCGACGCGAGAGTGATATTTCTGTCACGCCATATTCGCTTCAACTTTACCAATGCTGCTGTTGTTTGTGCTATCTTGGACAGTATCTCTGGTTTGGACCCTTAATTTTTTACACAGAACCGCTAATGGATCTGTTATTTACACAAGTCAAAATAGCACAGAAAAGATAGTGGCAGTCGAGAGTTCCTAATGAAGAAGGTGGAGGATTAACATCTAAGATCGATTTCGTGTGTCCCTTACCAGCGAAGTAGCCCACAATTCAATCTCGTTCAAACAACCCAGCAGTTCTTTTTTCCAAACAGAGATACCAGACGGAAGTGAGCAGCGAGTGTTGCAAGGCATCACACGTCAGACTTCCTTTTTGCCACTGAGGGGCCACAGAGTAGACCGAGCAGCCTAGCAAAGAGAGAAAACACGTGCAAATCGGATCGTGTTTAGAGTCCTGTATGTGCGCAGTTCTGTGGTCAATGCCACGACGAAAGCTTCCACCAGTCTCTGTTTGTCCACCCATTACACGCGATTAGTTCAAAACTTTCATGTGACTCTATTTCTTCACCATCATACGTCACTGCCTGCAGGCTTGTATTTGCTGCTGCGGTCCTGATCTTATTGACTGCAAAGCACCGATGTCCCCCGAAAGTTTTGCTTTTTGTGTCTCGGAAGGCTTTAAGCCGTGGGCCAACACCTTTTTTGTGTGTGTGTACGTGTATTACATTTTTTTATTTATTTGACTTACATGGTAATTTCGATTTTGTTTCATTAAATTACTTAAGTCACAGGGTTTTCCCTTGTCCTTTCTTGGTTATATATATATAAGTTAAAAGAGAAGAATAAGAGAATAAAATGAAGGTATTGCAGTCTGGACGTAGATAGGGTGTACACCACACAATTTTCCTTTCAAAAACCCATCTCCAGCCCCATATTCTCCGTTTCTCCTGTTTGTAAGCTTTTTTAGTGGGAATAGGAGTAACAAGAGTACCTCCACACATACCTGACCGAAAAAGGAAAAACAATCTATGCAACAGCATCACGCATTTAAGAAAACAAAAGAAAAACCTTTTTTGAGCTGTTAGACTGATAACCAGAATTTTTCATGCCGTGAAATAGAAGAGGAATAAATGGAGAGAGTGACACACCTTAGATACATGGGAATCACAGTTTGTACTGACCTCAGCTGGAAATACCACATCGAGACTGAGCAATGTCTTCTATTCTTTTTCTTAATGATTAGGATGTCAGATACCTACTATAGCCTGATATCGAATCTTAAGACATGTAATTTAATACTCCAGTAAAACTCTTTTACGAGAGATAATCTGTCTGCTGCACTTGAAAGGATTATTTTTGGTTGTTACGTGTGTTTTGCGGATCTTTGCCAAGCAGCTTGCCTGCTTTGCCGATGGTCTGTTTCATTGTCCAAGAAGCTTCACGTCACTTCTGAGGCCTCCATTGACGAATGATGCATGCAGGGTCAGACACTTTAGGAATGTACTGACAGAAGAGCTGTGGGAAAACTTGGCGTATGTTAAGGAAGAAACTCTCAATGTAATGCAATCCTCACAGAGCTACTTCATCAAACACAAATGTGACCAGCCACGACAAAAGCAGTGCTAAGTCCATTTTTGGACAAAATGGGGTTTTAATACTTTTGAATTCTGCATTCATTTCTGTTTGTTTTGATATAAGAATGAACAATGTGAGTTAATTAGAATAGGAGTTACAGGCATTTCAAGTTGGGTACTGAAGCAGTGGTCATTTTGAAAAAACGGTCTCAGATAATTTACTCTCTTCAGACATTAAACACCTTAGCAACGGTATTTCAAACTCCGTTTCCAAAAATAGCTGACCTTATTTTTCTTCGACATCCACAGAGCGGGAACGCCGAGAGAGCGGCCTTTCTAACGGTATATAACATGAAGGGGTTCTGCAAGGGTTTAGGTGTGTTTATTGCGGCTAAAATGAGGCAATTAACGCTAATTACAGGGAGCTTTAGAAACAATACATAACACAAAAGTCTTTATTTTACCATCAAAATATAATTCTTCAAAATGTTTCCTTTACTGGCATGATAGTTTGAACCATGTAGAATCTATTTTCATCAAAAAGTGAAAATCACCCAGAGTGACCCTCCCTGCCTTTTTTCAGTCGTAGCGCAAAATAGTGCCGCGCGACTTAGCACTGGTTTTGTCGTGGCTGGTCACAAATATTGTTTTAAATCATCGGGTGTCAAACCCGTTCAAACACCTGTGAGCGTGTTGCTAGAGATCCCCACTGCATCATTCACATCCAGACTTGGCCATAGTTTTCTATATAAAATGCAAACACCACTTAGGAGTTGTTAGAACTGCTGATAGGAACCTGCAGGAATCCATTTTTAAATGGATGTAGGAACCAAGGAGGTAAAGGCACATTGCTCGTTTTTGTATTGCGACTTTTCCACCCATTGATGGATGCTCGAACCGCACACACTTAACCCCTGGTCATGGGGCTACTTCTCTTTATCACTCCAACACGACCCCAACTCCCTGAGAAGCAGCAACAACGTTGCGGATGAACGCGCCAGAGTTGGCTTTCAGAATTGTCCAACTCAGTCCTCACAGGTACCCGTTATACTCCTGGGTAAGGAGAGGCAATGTGAGTAAAGCACCTTGCTCAAAGATGCAACTCTAGAATCCGCACAGATTCAAACGCCGCACCCACCAGCTGCAAGTGACCGCAGGTCAAGCGCGCTGACCTCTTTGCCACGGAGCCCCTGCTCCAAGGCACCAGTCAACACGGGAGGGGTCTGATGATAGATGGACTGATGATAGACAGGAGGGAGGGAAAAATCTGGATAGATGAACTGATGATAGATAAGTCGGTGGGAGGGGGTGGGGTGGATGAAAGGTTAGATGGATGAATAGAGAGATATGTAGATGACTGAATGGATGGACAGCTGAATGACTGGATTATTTTCAATGGCGCAATTTCTCAGGCAGAGAAAACGGTGAATTGCACAACACTTTATTTCAAATGACAACAGCTCAGGTGACGACTTTTTAAAAAATCACAATATATGGTTGCACTTGTGTCATTCTAAATCTAACATCTAACACTGTGGGATATTTTACATCAAAGGTAAAGGACTGTCAGTAAATTTCTAATTCAATTTATGGTAATATCCTGGGGCTACCTCTCTTTATCATTCCAACACGATCCCAACTCCCTGGGGAGCAGCAACAACGCAGCGGATGAACGCGCCAGAGTTAGCTTTCACTATTGTCCAACTCAGTCCTCACAGGTACCCGTTATACTCCTGGGTGAGGAGAGGCAATGTGAGTAACGCACCTTGCTCAACGATGCAACTCTAGAATCCGCGCAGATTCGAACGCCGCACCCACCAGCCGCAAGTGACCGCAGTTCAAACGCGCTGACCTCTCTGCCACGGAGCCCCTGCTCCAAGGCACCAGTCAGCACGGGAGAGGTCTGAATAGATGGACTGATGATAGACAGGTGGAAGGGAGGGGTCTGGATAGATGGACTGATGATAGACAGGTGGGAGAGAGGGGTCTGTATAGATGGACTGATGATAGACAGGTGGGAGAGAGGGAGGGGTCTGGATAAATGGACTGATGGTAGATAGGTGGATGGGAGGGTCTGGATAGATGGACTGATGATAGACAGGGGAGAGGGAGGGTCTGAATAGATGGACTGATAATAGACAGGTGGAAGGGAGGGGTCTAGATAGATGGACTGATGATAGACAGGTTGGAGGGAGGGAGGGGTCTGGATAGATGGACTGATGATAGATAGGTGGGAGTAAGAGGTCAGAATAGATGTACTAATGATAGGCAGGTGGGAGGGTGGGGTCTGGATAGATAGACTGATGATAGACAGGCTGGAGAGAGGAGTCTGTATAGATGGACTGATGATAGATAAGTCGGTGGGAGGGGATGGGTGGATGAATAGTTAGATGCATGAATAGAGAGATATGTAGATGACTGAATGGATGGACAGCTGAATGACTGGATTATTTTCAACGGCGCAATTTCTCAGGCAGAGAAAATGATGAATTGCACAACACTTTATTTCAAATGACAACAGCTGAGGTGACGACTTTTTTAAAATCACAATATATGGTTGCAATCGTGTCATTCTAAATCTAACATCTAACACTGTGGAATATTTTACATCAAATGTAAATGACTGTCAGTAAATTTCTAATTCGATTTATGGTAATGTCCAGAAAACATCGATCACGATAAATAAAGCATGTCCCCGTGTGGACCTATACTTTTAAATAGAAACCAGTGTTTAATAAAGCAATACATATATTTTTGAATTAAGCAGTGAACATATTTTTCTTCTAATAGTTGACAGTAAAGATCACACTCCTATAAAGGCTTTAAAGTTGAAGTCAACAAACAGATCTGACACTTGAATTTTTAAGACTATTTAACACCAACAAGTATATGTATGACAGGGAACATTTCACTTCAATTTGAAATAGCGAATGGGAGCCTCTGTCACAAAAAAAGACAAATGTCACCTTTTGGAAATTATCAACTAAGTATGGACGTAGAATGGAGACATTTGATTTTTTAATGATACAAATTGTTTTGAAAATAGGAGGATTGCTGACAAAGTTTTGAGCGAATGAGGCCTGGTACCCACTGTCTTGACATCTTAAAAAAGAGGACATTAAAGAATACACAAAGGTTTGCATGCGGTACTGTTGTCATCATGATGGCCATTGCGAATATGTTACATCTGCTGACTAGTTGGACAGCAACCAAGGGGTAAAAGTCATAAAAGATGTATTCTATGAATATGAAACATGCCACTGATCTGTTTACAGTTTATCACTCATTCGTGGACAAAGTACTGATATTTTGACATTTTCACCTGTTTTGGCAGGGTAAGGTCCAACCTTTGCTGAATAAACAAAGAAAATGACAGAATGTAACAAGAACGCGATGTTCTGGTAGAAACAAATGGAGGAACGTTCCAAATTTATCAAAACCCCAAAACAGACATATTTAAGCCCTTTCACTATTTGTGGCCGAAATCTCATTCGGAAACTTCTATCTCATCTTGTAGTGGTGGCTCAAACATTCTGGAAATTGAGTAGGACAATATAAAAAGTTAATTCACGTGAAACATAATGCGTGAAAAGGAAATGTAGTATTGTATTTTCTGTTTATCTAAAAAAACCTTCAAACGATTATGCGCTATTAGCAGGTACTCACATTTAGCATTGTAGCATATACTCTACTTCGTGTGTGTGTGTGTGTGTGTGTGTGTGTGTGTGTGTGTGTGTGTGTGTGTGTGTGCGTGCGCGCGTGCATGCGCTCGATCCGATGCTTGCCAATAAATGTGCATTGTTCTGTGTATGAATTTAGTGAAACACAGCTACTATACATGATATTAAGATCTAAATAGTTTTTGTCCTTACAACGCAAGGGCTTCGGACTCTTCTGCAGTCACTATTGCAGGGGGATCTGGCAGGTGGGCAGGCGGCTAGCACGGGCCTGGCCGTCATTGAATCGCCCTGTGTTGACCATCTCCAGGACGTGCTCAGCTCCCCCATTGTTGCTGGGCTCGCCAGGTGACCAGATGTTGTTGTCAGTCATCAGAGTTCCATCGCTCCAGCGCCATTCTCCTGCACAGAAATTCAACGAGCACAGTCGCCATGATGCTGGAGTTTCCGTCCGGAGTGTGGAGAGGAGTGGGGAAGGGAGTAAGTGCAATATATCATTTTGGTTTGTGTTAGAGTGTGCTTAAATGTTTGTGTATGCATGCGTGCTCATGCATGCTTGCGTGCATGTCTTCTCGCACCTATGTGTATG
>JAWQFJ010019897.1:25000-35415 GCA_034096865.1 Theodoxus fluviatilis | reverse complement strand
TGTTCTTGAAAAACACTGGCTCGGTGCTACATGCACTTGTCTAGGGGATTAATTCTTGTGGAGGAGAAACGCAACAGGTTAATTTTCCTTTCAAACTCATGCAATGACGCAAGAGGACACAAGGTGATAATTAAGAAGGAACTTTAATGATTCTGGAAGTGATTCAAAATAATGATTGGTAAATCAATTTGCATGCATGAAACTCCTTTGTTCAATCCTAATTTTAGCCAGCCAGCCTTTTCTGTATCATGGTAAAGACTTATCTGAGTTCACTGAGTCCGTTCTGTGGAGGGATGATGAAGGGGGGGGGGGGGGGGTTAGGGCGGCGTGCCCCTGTGGTTGTCTCTGCTGAAGGGGGTCAGGGCAGTTGACCCGGTGGCTGCTCCAGAAGGGGGTTGTTTTTGGAGCGTCGAAGGGGGTGTCGACGGAGGCATTTGGCGGGTCCTGCAGAGTTGAGGGTTGAATCAGCCTCGTCTCTCCTCACGTCCGTTCTGGTGGCGGGGTCAGGGTCATCTCCGCTTCGGTTGCAGCTTGTTAGCGAGCGGCTGCCCGCATCTGCTCCATCCAGGGGGGCTGGAGGCGGTGGGTTGAAGGAGGGTGGGGAGGGGAACCATTCCCTGTCCTCCCTTAGGTCAGACTGGCCTTAACTGATACCATGATTGTATTCTCTCGCTCCCAGCAGAGGGGCAAACACCCAGTCCCCAAACACGCCAGTCTCGCTAGCAGGCTGCTGCCTATATTTATATGTTCTTCCACATCTCCATTGAAAGTCTCAGAAATTCACCAATGGGAAGAAGGGGATGTTTGGCGCCTGCTGACTAAGCACTTTTCTACCGCCCAAACTCTTAAAAGTTCACTACTCTGGGCCAATGGGAAAGAAGAGAAAATTGGCGCATTTTCGTCCCACTGTGTTCAAAGTCTCCCACAGTCAGCACAAATTCTCTGGGCTCAAAGCTTGGCGCCCAAACTGGAAACCGGTTCACTGTTTCCACAAGACTTCACCACAGTAATCTCTTTTCAAGGCATGGCTGGTTGCTTAACATACTACATTTATTTGAGGTCTGGCTGGCTTCTATATCATTAAGTATTCCTTACTTAAAACATGCATAAACACACAATTCATAGTGGTAGTGGTGTGATGCTTCAGTCTTAAAAACACGCTTAAATCATTAAAGCAATAAAGAGGGTAAAACATGAATCTGTCACACTCCCCCACCCTTCAAAGTGAAATTTTCTTACTGAGTTTAACAAGAAAATTTCAAAACATAGACTCAAATGAGAAGAACTATTCATAACTCTATTCATGTGACAGCACATCAGATAGTCACGTTATCACTTCCTAGAACACATGCCACTCATACAAAAGCTTTGGGAGAGACAAGTCTCCACTCAAAAGCAAAATTCTTAGCACTTGGTCGTGCCTCAGTCAGTTGACACATGAAAGAAAACGTTTGGTGGGAGTTAAACTCCTCATCAACATAACAAGCATCTCATAACAGAGACAAACCATCTTTCTATGTCGCAGCGAGACTCAAAACCAATTCGCTTTCAGCAAAGCCACTCAACATTAAAACATCTCAAAATTCTGGTAAACAGTTCACCACATTGACAATCAACTAAAACGTTCTCACTGCAAACTCTACAGGGGTGTAAGTCAACAGAAATCAAGAGAACAAAAGGGGTTCCTACTCCTCTCTAACATCTGGAATTTACAAAAGATATCGCCTGTCTGACGATCTTCCTATTCATTCACCTCTTACGAATCGCGTAGGGGACACGGTGGGACAATTCTTACACAACCCCGTACCCACAGGGGGATTACCGGCACATCAATGAGCTATACTCTGCTCAACATGACACCATTGACACAAATCACACAACTAGAATGCATCTCTTCTCCCGACAACAGCGCGGGTGTCTGTTCAACGACCACAGCTCCTTGAGAAAACACTAGCATTCTCTTTCAAGCTTAAACTTCTTCTTCCTTGATTTCCACTCGTACCACTTCCTCTCTCGCTGTCTTGCTTCTCCTCGACATCCAGCAGCACAGCCTACCGCGTTCATCACTCTTTCTTTCCAACTGCTCAGAAAGGAAAACACATCCACATGCTTCTCCTGATCTTTCTCCCCTGCTTTCATCATTTCCTCTCTCAAATCACGCAGCCTTTCAACCCTTGTCTCCACACAAGGCTCAGGCTTCCCATCTATCTCTCCCTTGACCTCTCCCTTGACCTCTTTCTCAACTTTCATCTCTACTTCTTCTTCTTCCTTTATCTCTTCCTCAACTTCTCCCTCAATTCCCACACACACTTCTCTCTCCTCCACTTTCCCTAGTGGTTCCAACCCACACCTCTCTGATACAGGTGCATGCTGGGGCTGGCTTCCAAGCTCAAACACCCCACCTCCCACAACACATCCTGGAGATCCATCATCCTCTCTCTCCTTTTCTCTCCCACACTCGTCTTCTCTCTCTACTTCTCCCTCGACTTTTCCCTTAACCTCTTTCTCAACCTCTCCACCGACTTCGTCAACCTCTTCCTCAACTTCTTCCACAACCTCTTCCTCGACCTCTTCTTCAACCTCTTCCTCAACTTCTTCCTCAACCTCTTCCTCGACTTCTTCTTCAACCTCTCCATCATGAAGCTGGTCCTCCAACTCCACCTCTGAATTCTCCATCTTTTGGGTGGACCGAGTCAACACCCCATCTCGGAGTACTCCATCATCCCCACTCTCAGACTCACTCTCCCCACTCTGGAGGGCTTTGAGCAACACAGGCTCCCCTATCTCACATGCATGACTAACAAGTTCTCCCAGGGTGACTATCACTTCCCGGCCTGCTAGATCATTCCCCAACATCACATCAACACCTGGAACAGGTAACTCCTTCAACACGCCAACTACTGCGTAACCACAATAAACATTTGTCTTCAGCCTTACTTCATGTAAGGGAGTGGAATGACCACTACTGCCAACGCGTGACAACACAACTACACCACCCCAGCCTGTCACTCGAACTCTCTCCCCAGTGTCTGACTCTCCCCAGTCTGACAGAACCCCAGACCGCACTAACGTGATTTGTGCGCCGGTACAACGACGCACCGTGATAGGTACTTCTTTCTTCCCCACACACAACTTCCCCGTGGACACATACGGAGTGAAACACTCCTCGACACTCTTGAGTCTATGTTTCTCACACGACCCATTCTCTCCATGCTCCACTCCACCCACGGTCTCACACACCGGTCGGCTATCCTCTAGCACTACGCCAAGGTTTCTCACCAAAGCTACCCGAGCTCCAGGGTCATGAATCAACTTCACTCTACAATCCTTAGCTATGTGCCCATTTTTCAGGCATCTGTAGCACTTGAAAACCCTGGGTGACCTGCTTCCACTTTGTTGCTCATCTCTCTTCTTTCTCTCCTTCCCACACTCATGCCTCCAGTGTCCAAATCTAAAACATCGATAACACTTGACATCTCTCTTCCCATCTCCACATTCTCTCTCTCCAATTCTCCAGGGCTCATAGGCTGGAAGAAGCTCTTCTTCTCTCTCTCTCTGGATCCACCTCTCCATCTTTCTGCAATCTCTCTCTTACTGCAGACGCTTATCTCCCCATGCTCAGGTTTCACACCTCTCCATCTCACTGCACAGTCACAACTGTCTATAAGGCTTCACACCTCCAATCAACACAACTAAGGCTTCACACCTCAAACAGTACAGGTGAGGTTTCTCACCTGCACCACTACCTGTTAGGTTTTCCACCCACAGCAACACTGATTAGGATTCCCACCTAAACACATGTGAGATTTCTCACCCACAATGACTTAATTAATCAGGCTTCACACCTTTGATGAGGCTTCTCACCTTCATCGTTAATTAAGCAGGCTTCACACCTGTCATCATCACAAATAAGGTTTCACACCTGAATCAACACAAATAAGGTTTCACACCTTCATAATCACAGATAAGGTTTCACACCTGCTCACACCATATCATGGGTTTGACCACTACGGCAATCTCTGGCGTAGTGGCCAAACCTCTGGCATTTATAACACTGCTCTCACTGCTTGTCAGCTCCAATAAACAAACTCCTTCTATCTCAACTCCAGTTCTCTCAGACGAACTGACGCCTCTACTGACATCTCCCCATGCACAGACACTTTTCGCCTCACCAACCTCACAACGTGCTGCCAACACGAAGTTAATCATTATTTCTCACAACTCCCCGCCTTTTTAGTTCCTCCGCTCACCACCAAGCCAAAAATGTTTCACTAAATCATCCAGCCCTGCCCTGTCTGACAAAATATCCTTCACGCTAGGCCTACCCTCTACCACTCTAGCCATAGCGACACAGGAAGAACCCACAGGCAGTACAAAAAGGTCACAGGGTAACTTCAAACTAAGTTCACCCAATAAGAATAATGCAGTCAGCAAAGTTTCATGCGTGAAGGTACCACCAACAATTCTATCAATGCCTGATGAGTGACAAATCACGACACAACACAACAGTTTCAACCAAAGGGAGTGTCTACTCTGTAAGACAGAAAAATTTCAATTACTATTACTGACTTAAATCTATGGACGAGCCCCCATTTCTGTGACGTTGCTCCTACTGTGTTCTTGAAAAACACTGGCTCGGTGCTACATGCACTTGTCTAGGGGATTAATTCTTGTGGAGGAGAAACGCAACAGGTTAATTTTCCTTTCAAACTCATGCAATGACGCAAGAGGACACAAGGTGATAATTAAGAAGGAACTTTAATGATTCTGGAAGTGATTCAAAATAATGATTGGTAAATCAATTTGCATGCATGAAACTCCTTTGTTCAATCCTAATTTTAGCCAGCCAGCCTTTTCTGTATCATGGTAAAGACTTATCTGAGTTCACTGAGTCCGTTCTGTGGAGGGATGATGAAGGGGGGGGGGGGGTTAGGGCGGCGTGCCCCTGTGGTTGTCTCTGCTGAAGGGGGTCAGGGCAGTTGACCCGGTGGCTGCTCCAGAAGGGGGTTGTTTTTGGAGCGTCGAAGGAGGTGTCGACGGAGGCATTTGGCGGGTCCTGCAGAGTTGAGGGTTGAATCAGCCTCTTCTCTCCTCACGTCCGTTCTGGTGGCGGGGTCAGGGTCATCTCCGCTTCGGTTGCAGCTTGTTAGCGAGCGGCTGCCCGCATCTGCTCCATCCAGGGGGGCTGGAGGCGGTGGGTTGAAGGAGGGTGGGGAGGGGAACCATTCCCTGTCCTCCCTTAGGTCAGACTGGCCTTAACTGATACCATGATTGTATTCTCTCGCTCCCAGCAGAGGGGCAAACACCCAGTCCCCAAACACGCCAGTCCCCAAACACGCCCGTCTCGCTAGCAGGCTGCTGCCTATATTTATATGTTCTTCCACATCTCCATTGAAAGTCTCAGAAATTCACCAATGGGAAGAAGGGGATGTTTGGCGCCTGCTGACTAAGCACTTTTCTACCGCCCAAACTCTTAAAAGTTCACTACTCTGGGCCAATGGGAAAGAAGAGAAAATTGGCGCATTTTCGTCCCACTGTGTTCAAAGTCTCCCACAGTCAGCACAAATTCTCTGGGCTCAAAGCTTGGCGCCCAAACTGGAAACCGGTTCACTGTTTCCACAAGACTTCACCACAGTAATCTCTTTTCAAGGCATGGCTGGTTGCTTAACATACTACATTTATTTGAGGTCTGGCTGGCTTCTATATCATTAAGTATTCCTTACTTAAAACATGCATAAACACACAATTCATAGTGGTAGTGGTGTGATGCTTCAGTCTTAAAAACACGCTTAAATCATTAAAGCAATAAAGAGGGTAAAACATGAATCTGTCACACACACACACACGTACGCGCGCACACACACATACACACATATATACACACACACACACACACACACACAAATATGTCTTATGAACATTAATATAAAAAGGCTATTTTTCTGCAGGTGTGCAGATAACGGCTGCTGTGCAGACAGTACCACATCTGTTGCCAGTCTTTTCTGCTCGGGTTCACACAAAAGACAGTGGTTGTCTCCCAGTAGCTTGACACCGCCAACTTTAGTCACCAGAAGTGAGGCAGAAGACATCTTGTGATGAATGGAAGAAGCGTTTGACACGGGGACGATGAATGCTGTTCATGAAAATGTTCATCTTTTTTGAAATGTATTTGGAGTGGAAAGCATGCTGGGTGGGTGCTGACTATATTCAGCGCATACACCATGCCATAAAACATGTGTTTGTTGTCACCTTGGTCTACTTCAGGCCCTGTCGGACTTGAAGAGAGGTGGAGGGCGATACGGCAAACTAGGGGAGTTCACTGTCCTAGACCACCAGACAGATTGTTCTGCCTGCAAAAGTCATTCATTTGACCCTGGCCTAGACATGTTGCGAATTTCGCCTTGCATGGTTCTTTTGAGCAATTCATAAAATTACAGTCTTTGCATACGCACCGCATGAGTGTTTTAAGTACGTTGACTTATGGGAGAGTTGTTGGATGTATGCATAAATACTTTAAATGATGATTTGGTGTGAGGATGAAGACGGAAATGATTTACTAGATGGATGCACTGGCAAAGAAAGATTCTTGAAAAGCTTGCAGACGACAGGCTTGGTCGACAGGGCAGACGACGACGTAAAACCCATGCCCGACGCAGAGGCTGGAGCGTCCATGCTCCATGCGTGGCTTAGACAGACCCAAGCCCCGGGGTGACTGTAGAGCGAACCCTGCGCCATCCCTCGTCCCCGGAGAAAAGGCTAGACAGGACTGTTTTCCATGCAAACACAGCGGCCACTGAAAGCTTTAACCTAATTGAAATCAGAGCGGCTCCAGTGCCATCAATCTTCTTCTCCCTCTCCCCGGGAACTCCAGTCCTCACCAAGGACGAGAACAGGAGGCAAGTGCCATTTTTTCTGAGTAGGCTTTAAATAATTGTTTCCGACGACTGAATCTGAAAGTCGGAAGTGAAGGAAACTCAAGCGAGAGTGAGGTCAACTCAGGGTCACGGGCTGATGCCCTTGGCGATGTCTTAACTAAAAGTTACGATTTCTTTATCAGATTTCTGTAGTCTGAAGAAATTTATGAGCTGACAAAGGAGATTTTGCCTGGCATGTCTCGTAAAATACGAAAAGTGGCAGATAGACAGCTTGCAATGGGATTCTCCAGTATCAGCATTTATTTGCGGAACAAACTTTCGTCGTTTGTTAGGACTACTCAACAGAGAGAGAGAGAGAGAGAGAGAGAGGGAGAGAGAGAGGGAGACAGATAGACAGAGAGACAAAGAGAGAGAAAGAGAGAGAAAGAGAGAGAGAGAGAGAGAGAATTTGTTTATTGAGAGGCCTCCGGCCCATTTCGATGAGAGTACATATGACCAGCTTTTGAAGGCATATTAAAATTAGCACTCACTTCACGGATAGTTTCTGTATCATCAGAAGTAAACAAATATACATATAAACATTTCTGAACACCTTCTTGAAGCCCCTCCATAGTTTGATCTGTCTGTACATTACATACTTGTTACTGCTTTGGAGTTGTCACTCACTTTTCATCATAACTATGTAACAGTCCCTCTCTTAACTCCTCAGTGGAACTAGAATTTCTACCTTCTGTGCTCTCCAAATATTTCTAGAACTATAGTTATTCAATAATACTTACGAATACAATGCCCAATTGTAAGCCCTTTTTGGTATCCTGGGAATATGTTTGTTCATCTTGAGAAGATGGCTTCAATCGCAACAATCTGCACCAAAATTTCACAATGCGTATGACTACCCGGATGTACAAGGGATATCTCCCACAATCTCTTATACAACAGAGCATTTTGCGGTTTTGCTGAAACACTATAAAACATTTTAATTGCTGCCACTTGAACTTTGTCAAAAATTTGACAAGCAAGACCCACACCTCACTAGCATACAATAGCATAGGCTGTATCTGAAGGTCAAACAGTTTTTAAAGGCCATTGCATTCTAGTAAATGAATTTTTGCAATGATTCAACAGTTTGCGCCAGTCCCATCTGAGCTCGGCAAGCAAAGTCAGAGGAGAGAGAGAGAGAGAGAGAGAGAGAGAGAGAGAGAGAGAGAGAGACTGAGAGAGAGAGAAAGAGAGAGAGAGACAGAAAGTGAAAGAGAGAGAGAGACAGAGACAGACATAGACAAAAAGAGAGACAAAGATAATCAGAAAGAGAAAGAGAGAGAGATTGAGAGAGAGAGACACAGAGAGAGACTGACATATAGAAACAGACAGAAAGAGAAAGAGAGAGAGAGATTGAGAGAGAGAGACACAGAGAGAGACTGACAGATAGAAACAGATAGAAAGTGAAAGAGAGAGAGAGACAGAGACACAGAGAGAGAGACAGAGACAGAGAGACATAGACAAAAAGAGAGAGAGACATAGACAGACAGAAAGAGAAACAGAGAGAGAGAGACTGTTATGGTTCAGACTTTATTCCATTTTCTATATTGTTTAAGGCATTTGCCATAACGATGTTTTGGCGGGAACAAGCTGAGCTTTGCACTCTGAGACCGGTTTGGACCGGCTGTTTCCAAAAGTATCCATGATGCAACAATGATTTGATTGGTTAAGGATGGTGGCGCATGCACTGTGAGTAACTCAACAGTTTAGGAGATTGAAGATTTTCTTATCAGTTGACTCTGAGAATGTCGTCATGAGCAGACGTATTTCGAGCAGCTCCATGTCAAGGTAGACACTTTAAATTTCTAATCCTTCCCCCGACCATCTGAAAGGTTGTATCAAGTAGAACAGTGCCTTCCCTGAATGAAAGAACAAGCTTTGCCAGATTATGATGCCGAGTTTTGTCACATGAAGAATTTTTCGTCAGTTGGTTCTGAGCGCTCGCTGAGTGTTTTACCCGGTGTCAGTTTGGGTACATGTGTGTGGGTGAACCCACAAGTGTCTATGGAGTTTTGATTCTCTCTTTCCGAGGTGTAGTCTTGAGAAAGAGAGAGTATGTGCTTGTGAATGCCCATTTCTGAGTGGACATCGTTTTAGGGCAGAAGTTTTCGTCGGTGGAAAATTCGAGAATCGTCGTCACCCATCAGCGTGAACTTGTGAGTAATCGGGGGTCAACTTTAGTTTTGGGTCAGTGAAATTAATCCTCTACTTTTCAGTCAGAGAGTAGACTAATAGAATTGATTAGTATTTTCATTCGTATTGCTTTGAATTTGATTTTACTCATTATTAAGTTTGATTAAAGAAAATCCTTTATGAACATTGTGTCGCGTCATGCAAGCGTGAGAAGAGAGTGAGTGAAATTAATTATCCCCCTCCACTAGTGAAAGAAATTGAGAATTGTGTGAGTGAGTGTGGAGGGAGGTGATAGAGACAGAGGCAGATTGACAGAGAGACAGAGACAGACAGAAAGAGAGACAGAGACAGAAAGACAAAGAAAGACAGAGACAGAAAGAGAGAGAGAGAGAGAGAGAGAGAGAGAGAGAGAGAGGGAGAGAGAGAGACAGAGAGAGAGAGTCCATGGGAGGGTGGTGAACTGGGATAGAGCAAAGTCAGAAACATAAGCAAAACGCCAGCCTCAATGGAAGGCAGATATATAACGAAGCAGACACGCGGCTAGACAAACAGGATACTGGGTTAAAAGAGTTGTCACGTCATTTAGGAAAGCAAATTTTGCAACTGACGCCTTAACTGAGAGGTATGCATGTCTTTCTCGCACACTAAATCTTTTTCTCAACCCCTGCATTTCAGGCTCGACTTCTGCGGGAATAGATGCACGCCTTTCGAGTAACGTTACGACGTGGAGAACAATGGGCGCGTTTGTTAGGCGTAGAATCTCGAGAGAATCTCGAGGGCAAGGCGTTGCCTACGTTTCTTGCTCATTAGCCGTAGGTGCGTCTCGCTCGAACGGGACTACCCATCGAGGCGAGCCACTTGCCTAACAAACGCGCCCAATCTCTTCACTTTATTTACGATACGCATAACAAAGCCTTGGTACATTGCAAGTCGATTGGCGGCCAACGGCGTTAACTTCCATTGTGCAAGAATGATATCTGAAAGAAGCCGGTAACACTGCGCCCTTTGACTTATCCACAAGAGTGACATGAGTAAGGAGTAAGGAGTAAGGAGTAAGGAGTAAGGAGTAAGGAGTAAGGAGTAAGGAGCCTCTCGATCCCCCCTCATCCACTAGAACCCATGGTGTCTGGGCTGTTGGGGCGTAAATCGACATTACTATATCAATGTAACTAATCAGTGGCAATATGTCGACCACATCCTCAATTTAGCCACGATCAAACAAAACTGCGCATTTTCCCCATGGATGCATCGCTGACCTGCAAAAACATTTCATTTAGACGTGACCAGGTTTCACTGGTACTCGACCGAGGGAAAGTCCATAAACTCGTTCAGCTGAAGCGCTACACAGGTCAAAATCCCATTTTCAGC
>JAWQFJ010019897.1:5000-12500 GCA_034096865.1 Theodoxus fluviatilis | reverse complement strand
TCCCTCCCTCCCTCCCTCCCTCCCTCCCTCCCACCCTCACAGTGAGCGGCAATGTAAAGGACCCCAACGTTCAGTTTGCAACCCTAACTCACACACGCAGAGACTACGGCAACTGCAGTAGAGCACGACTTTCCGACTACAACTTTAAAACTAATTGTTTTCACAAGATTCTTAATGTACGTCTTCCTTTATAAGCCTTGTCTGTAACGTATGTGCTGGACCAGAAAAGTTTCCTGTCAAAGGCAATGAATAAAGTAGCTTTATCTGTCACTATGCGCTGCAAAGAGACATTTTCGGGCAAACATCGTCTGTTGTCAAGAGCAAACAAACAATGATCTTTGCAAGTGTAGACTTCCTTTTTTACTGTTCCTCAACGGGAGCTTCTATCGGCAATCCCTGGTCGCCAACCTAACTAGATGTCTCCATGCTGCACGTTTTCAAGATGTTTCAAAGGGGTCTTTGTGGCGCCAAAGAAGCGCATCATTTCTTCCATATCCATTAGCGAGTTTAGAATTCCGAACTAAAGCTTTGTCTTGGAGACAAGTATTCTTCCAACTTTCGCACTTGGCCTGACCAAAAAAAGCGAGTGTTTCATAATGAGCGCCTCAATAATTGGCAATCGGTATTAATCACTATGACGTTCTCTAGGGTTCCCATGGTGGGCTTTTGAAGTGGTAGATAATGTTTCTTACAGATCTACAGATGATACAGTTCTCACCCACGTGTAGAAGGGACGTGAGCACAAAAGCTACTTGTACAGTTATTGTGTACTCTCAAGCGCGCGCGCACACACACAAACACACACACGTGTACACACACACATACACACACGCGCGCGCGCGCGCACACACACACACACACACACACACTGAACGAAGACAATGCCACCACGCGTATTAATACAGAGAAATACACATAGACCCGAACACATGCACACTCACACTTGGAACCTCATACACACAAACACACACATGGAACCTCACACACACATACACACACACACACACACACACACACACACATACACAGACACACGCACACACGCACACACACACACGCACACACACGCACACACATACACACACATACACATGCGCGCACACACAAACACACACATGGAACCTCACACACACACACACACACACACACGCACACACGCACACACACACACACACACACACACACACACACACATACACATACGCGCACACACAAACACACACACATGGAACCTTACACACAAACACACACACACATGGAACCTTACACACACTCACACACACACACACACACACACACACACACACACACACACACACTCATGAAACCTCACACGCACACACTAAAATACACACAACACGTATACACACACGCACACCTTCACACACACACACATACACACACACACACAAACGTACACGCATATGCACACATGTTGTCATGGACAGAATTAATGTTCCCTCACAATATCAAACAAACTACTACCAAAGTTCTAAGCACTGTAATGTAAGTTGGTTTGGCTTATGTGTGTTTGTGATACAAAGTTTGTAAATTTCTACCTTGTATATACATTATATTTGATTTAAAGCGTATTAGCGTGATAAGCAACTCCGCTGCCAACAGTGGGGCTCACTGCTTCCTGGTGGCCTGTCGATAATCAGCCTCATAACCGCGACCCCGTTATCTCATCGTGTCCTACAGTGTGAAAAAGCACTCAGTATGTTCGTTTTTGCCCGTAGTCGTGATGGGTTCAAGCAGGTTTTCTAGGTTTGTGTAACCCCTAGGTCGATGCGCTCAACAGGGAAAGCAATTTCCCTTCGGATGCAATTTGAAATGCAGAGGAAAAACAAGCATTCGCCTCCAACGAATACAGCGAGATGTTTGCTTTGCGTCATCTGGAAATAGCTTTGTTCGTGTTTCAAGCCGATGGCGTACATCTTTATTGAGTCCTGTTGTGTGCCAGTGGATGAGGATCCCGAAAATGGCTCTGTCCATGTACTCGCTTTATGTAGCTAATACTGATGATGTAGCAAAGAAGTTCCTTTTTATCGAGCTTAATGAATTTACGAATGTACAACTTCTGCTCAGCTTGGGCCCTTCACTTAGCAAGGCGACGGGGAGCCTGAGAGCAGAAGAAGCTGACGCCTTCCTCCAATCCACTATGAAAGGTGGCCGCTGACAGGAGGTCATGAAAGGTCATCTCAGTCCAGCCTTTCAAGTTGTCCAGTTGTCCAGTCAGCTTTTCCCTGCCGCCCGCGCCTGCGTCCTTCCCTCTACATCGCCCTACACTGCGGCATTAGTGAGGCCATCGCGCATGAATGAATACATGAATGAATGAAGAAATAAATAAACAAATGAACGAATGAATGAATGAATGAATGAATGAACGAATGAATTAATGAACGAATAAATAAACGAATGAATGAATGAATAGACAGACAGACAGACGGATAGACAGACGGATACACTGACGGATAGACAGACAGAGAGACAGACAGAGAGACAGACTGACTGACTGACTGACTGACTGACTGACACACTGACAGAGAGACAGACAGACAGACAGACAGACAGACAGACAGACAGACAGACAGACAGACAGACAGACAGACAGACAGACAGACAGACAGACAGACAGACAGACAGACAGACAGACAGACTGACGGATAGATGGATAGGTGATAAATATATAGAAAGGCAGACAGACAAAACGGCAGACATAGATAGATAGATAGATAGATAGATAGATAGATAGATAGATAGATAGATAGATAGATAGATAGATAGATAGATAGATAGATAGATAGATAGATAGATAGATAGATAGATAGATAGATAGATAGATAGATAGATAGATAGATAGATAGATAGATAGATAGATAGATAGATAGATAGATAGATAGATAGATAGATAGATAGATAGATAGATAGATAGATAGATAGATAGATAGATAGATAGATAGATAGATAGATAGATAGATAGATAGATAGATAGATAGATAGATAGATAGATAGATAGATAGATAGATAGATAGATAGATAGATAGATAGATAGATAGATAGATAGATAGATAGATAGATAGATAGATAGATAGATAGATAGATAGATAGATAGATAGATAGATAGATAGATAGATAGATAGATAGATAGATAGATAGATAGATAGATAGATAGATAGATAGATAGATAGATAGATAGATAGATAGATAGATAGATAGATAGATAGATAGATAGATAGATAGATAGATAGATAGATAGATAGATAGATAGATAGATAGATAGATAGATAGATAGATAGATAGATAGATAGATAGATAGATAGATAGATAGATAGATAGATAGATAGATAGATAGATAGATAGATAGATAGATAGATAGATAGATAGATAGATAGATAGATAGATAGATAGATAGATAGATAGATAGATAGATAGATAGATAGATAGATAGATAGATAGATAGATAGATAGATAGATAGATAGATAGATAGATAGATAGATAGATAGATAGATAGATAGATAGATAGATAGATAGATAGATAGATAGATGATAGATAGATGGATGGATGGATGGATGGATGGATGGATGGATGGATGGATGGATGGATGGATGGATGGATGAATGGAGGGAGGGAGGGATGGAGGGAGGGAGGGATGGAGGGAGGGAGGGAGGGAGGGAGGGAGGGAGGGAGGGAGGGAGGGAGGGAGGGAGGGAGGGAGGGGGGGAGGGATATGCAGGCAGGCAGGCAGGTATTTAGGCAGACAGACACACAGACAGACACACCGACAGACAGAGAGACATAGACAAGAAAATAGAAGAAATAGATCAGATAGATTATATAGATAGATAAGATATGACGTGACTTGAAATGACATGGCATGACATGACAAGGCAAGGCAAGGCAAGGCAAGGTAAGACGCGGCGAGGCGAGGCAAGGCAAGGCAAGACAAGATAAGATAGATGATAACTAAGCAAACACACTGAAAAACATACGAACACATAACGGCATCCCACGATTACTTTACCTCACTTTCTTTCGAGAGCGGTTGTCTAGGTTCTGTAATAGTTATGTCCACATTTTCCATCAACTGACTTGCAAGATGCTGGGTTTGCGGTTGCGAGTTTCAAAAGTTGTCTTCTGTAGCTCGCCAACTGACCAGGCGACATATCTGGGCCAACGAGGGACCCAGAGAGGGCATTTAACAGGAACACAATTCCATCACGGTGGGCTCCAAGGAGCGGTGGTTACGAGGTGGCAAAGGTAGGGAGGAGTGAGAGTTCTGGTTGGGAGTAAAGGTCATTCTGAAGAAGATGTGCCACCTCCCAACAGCATGTAGCAAGCTTGCACCAAATCATTACAGTAAGATGACCACCCGCCGCGGTGATTTTGTTGTTGTTTTTGTTGGTGTTGTTGTTGTGTTGTTGGTGTTGTTGTTGTTGTTGTTTGGCGTCGAAAGTAACTTTTTAAAAAATATTGACCACAAGCGTTCAAGGTTGTCACGAAGTAAGGATTTACATTTTCCTCGAAGAGCATCATGTGTCCCTGTCGTGGTCAGCCCTGCACACGAGGAGGACTGCCGATGTCACAGAGCGTTGTGAACATCCTCAGAGCCCGGGAGTCTTGTTTTCCCTCGACTTCTGACAAGATCACATCAAAGTCAGTGCAACCAAACCATTGGGCTCAGTGCAACCAAACCATTGGGCTCAGTGCAACCAAACCTTTGGGCTCAGTGCAACCAAACCATTGGGTTCAGTGTAACCAAACCATTGGGTTCAGTGTAACAAACCATTGGGCTCAGTGCAACCAAACCATTGGGTTCAGTTCAACCAAGCCATTGGGTTCAGTGCAACCAAACCATTGGGTTCAGTGCAACCAAACCATTGGGTTCAGTGTAACAAACCATTGGGTTCAGTGTAACCAAATCATTGGGTTCAGTGTAACCAAACCATTGGGTTCAGTGCAACCAAACCATTGGGTTCAGTGCAACCAAACCATTGGGTTCAGTGCAACCAAACCATTGGGTTCAGTGCAACCAAACCATTGGGTTCAGTGCAACCAAACCATTGGGTTCAGTGTAACCAAACCATTGGGTTCAGTGCAACCAAACCATTGGGTTCAGTGCAACAAAAGCATTGGGTTCAGTGCAACCAAACCATTGGGTTCAGTGCAACCAAACCATTGGGTTCAGTGCAACCAAACCATTGGGTTTAGGGCAACTAAAAGCATTGGATTCAGTGCAACCAAACCATTGGGTTCAGTGTAACCAAACCATTGGGTTCAGCGTAACCAAACCATTGGGTTCAGTGTAACCAAACCATTGGGTTCAGTGCAACAAAAGCATTGGGTTCAGTGTAACCAAACCATTGGGTTCAGTGCAACCAAACCATTGGGTTCAGTGCAACCAAACCATTGGGTTCTGTGTAACCAAACCATTGGGTTTAGGGCAACCAAACCATTGGGTTCAGTGCAACCAAACCATTGGGTTCAGCGTAACCAAACCATTGGGTTCAGTGCAACCAAACCATTGGGTTCAGTGTAACCAAACCATTGGGTTCAGTGCAACCAAACCATTGGGTTCAGTGCAACTAATCCATTGGGTTCAGTGTAACCAAACCATTGGGTTCAGTGCAACCAAACCATTGGGTTCAGTGTAACCAAACCATTGGGTTCAGTGTAACCAAACCATTGGGTTCCGTGTAACCAAACCATTGGGTTCAGTGCAACCAAACCATTGGGTTCAGTGCAACCAAACCATTGGGTTCAGCGTAACCAAACCATTGGGTTCAGTGTAACCAAACCATTGGGTTCCGTGTAACCAAACCATTGGGTTCCGTGTAACCAAACCATTGGGTTCAGTGCAACCAAACCATTGGGTTCAGTGCAACCAAACCATTGGGTTCAGCGTAACCAAACCATTGGGTTCAGTGTAACCAAACCATTGGGTTCAGTGCAACAAAAGCATTGGGTTCAGTGTAACCAAACCATTGGGTTCAGTGCAACCAAACCATTGAGTTCAGTGCAACCAAACCATTGGGTTCAGTGCAACCAAACCATTGGGTTCAGTGTAACCAAACCATTGGGTTCAGTGCAACCAAACCATTGGGTTCAGTGCAACCAAACCGTTGGGTTCAGTGTAACCAAACCATTGGGTTCAGTGTAACCAAACCATTGGGTTCAGTGTAACCAAACCATTGGGTTCAGTGTAACCAAACCATTGGGTTCAGTGTAACCAAACCATTGGGTTCCGTGTAACCAAACCATTGGGTTCAGTGTAACCAAACCATTGGGTTCAGTGCAACCAAACCATTGGGTTCAGTGTAACCAAACCATTGGGTTCAGCGTAACCAAACCATTGGGTTCAGTGCAACAAAAGCATTGGGTTCAGTGCAACCAAACCATTGAGTTCAGTGTAACCAAACCATTGGGTTCAGTGCAACCAAACCATTGGGTTCAGTGTAACCAAACCATTGGGTTCAGTGCAACCAAACCATTGAGTTCAGTGTGACCAAACCATTGGGTTCAGTGCAACCAAACCATTGGGTTCAGTGCAACCAAACCATTGGGTTCAGCGTAACCAAGACACTATCTAACGGGACTGCCAGCTTCTGCAGTTTTGACGCAATGTATCATTTGGCCTCTGTGACGTTTAGCCATTCGTGGGAACATCACTTCCGATAGAATGGAGGCTACAGTGGACGAGTAAAAATCGTGTTTTCACATAGTAGTGTCTTTCATATGTATCTGTATTTAATTGATTCGAAGATTGAAAGAAAGTAGTGTATTACTTTCGTAATCAAAGACCCTTTGAGCGTGATGAAGCAATAATTCATAGTCGATCAATTTGTTTACATTTGCCAGACCAGTGCGGGAAAGTACGCGTGATTTTTCAGTATTGCCGTTAGTTTTATTGCAAAAATGTAGGTGCTGTACTTGTCATCAATGAGTATTCTTCAGACTGACAAATTAATATTTTAAGTTAGTGAATTTTCATCGGAGAGCGAACAGCGCAGCCATTGTAAAATAGTGGCTCACCGGAAGTTATGTTTCCACAAATCACTGTGTCGGCGAAGCTGACAGTCCCGTCAGATAGTGTCTTTGGTGCCACAGAGATAGGAAGCTTCGGTCTGACGAATGAAATATGCCTAACCCCTCCCGATCACCTTTTGCTTTCACAGGTCTTCCTTTCCTCATGCACCGTGCGTGCACATCTTCATTAGTGAAATACACATGATTGCTATGTATATGTATCATAACTGATAGTTTAATAATGCCATACAATTATCACATGTATGTGCCCTCTTTTCACACATGAACACACAAACGCGCGCACACGCACTTATATATACATACACACAAACTCGTACACACACATATACACACACACATGAACACACATACACACAAACACACAAACGAGCACACGCGCGCGCGCAAGCAAACACACACATACACATACACTCGCCTGCAGACATACAATCTCACACACATACTACACACA
>JAWQFJ010019889.1:7500-20000 GCA_034096865.1 Theodoxus fluviatilis | reverse complement strand
TCCTTGCTGGAGAGAGATGCTCCGCTACTTGCTGGAGAGAGATGCTCCACTCCTTGCTGGAGAGAGATGCTCCGCTCCTTGCTGGAGAGAGATGCTCCGCTCCTTGCTGGAGAGAGATCTTCCACTCCTTGCTGGAGAATGTTCCACTCCTTGCTGGAGAGAGATGCTCCGCTCCTTGCTGGAGAGAGATGCTCCACTCCTTGCTGGAGAGAGATGTTCCACTCCTTGCTGGAGAGAGATGCTCCGCTACTTGCTGGAGAGAGATGCTCCACTCCTTGCTGGAGAGAGATGTTCCACTCCTTGCTGGAGAGAGATGCTCCGCTACTTGCTGGAGAGAGATGCTCCGCTCCTTGCTGGAGAGAGATTCTCCACTCCTTGCTGGAGAGAGATGCTCCCCTACTTGCTGGAGAGAGATGTTCCACTACTTGCTGGAGAGAGATGCTCCGCTCCTTGCTGGAGAGAGATGCTCCGCTCCTTGGTGGAGAGAGATGTTCCACTCCTTGTTGGAGAGAGATGCTCCGCTCCTTGTTGGAGAGATATGCTCCGCTCCTTGCTGGAGAGAGATGTTCCACTCCCTCCTGGAGAGAGATGCTCCACTCCTTGCTGGAGAGAGATGCTCCGCTACTTGCTGGAGAGAGATGTTCCACTCCTTGCTGGAGAATGTTCCACTCCTTGCTGGAGAGAGATGCTCCGCTCCTTGCTGGAGAGAGATGCTCCGCTCCTTGCTGGAGAGAGATGTTCCACTCCTTGCTGGAGAGAGATGCTCCGCTCCTTGCTGGAGAGAGATGCTCCACTCCTTGCTGGAGAGAGATGCTCCACTCCTTGCTGGAGAGAGATGCTCCGCTCCTTGCTGGAGAGAGATGCTCCACTCCTTGCTGGAGAGAGATGCTCCGCTCCTTGCTGGAGAGAGATGCTCCGCTCCTTGCTGGAGAGAGATGCTCCGCTCCTTGCTGGAGAGAGATGCTCCGCTCCTTGCTGGAGAGAGATGCTCCACTCCTTGCTGGAGAGAGATGCTCCGCTCCTTGCTGGAGAGAGATGCTCCGCTCCTTGCTGGAGAGAGATGCTCCACTCCTTGCTGGAGAGAGATGCTCCGCTCCTTGCTGGAGAGAGATGCTCCGCTCCTTGCTGGAGAGAGATGCTCCGCTCCTTGCTGGAGAGAGATGCTCCACTCCTTGCTGGAGAGAGATGCTCCGCTCCTTGCTGGAGAGAGATGCTCCGCTCCTTGCTGGAGAGAGATGCTCCGCTCCTTGCTGGAGAGAGATGCTCCACTCCTTGCTGGAGAGAGATGCTCCACTCCTTGCTGGAGAGAGATGCTCCGCTCCTTGCTGGAGAGAGATGCTCCGCTCCTTGCTGGAGAGAGATGCTCCACTCCTTGCTGGAGAGAGATGCTCCACTCCTTGCTGGAGAGAGATGCTCCACTCCTTGCTGGAGAGAGATGCTCCACTCCTTGCTGGAGAGAGATCTTCCACTCCTTGCTGGAGAATGTTCCACTCCTTGCTGGAGAGAGATGCTCCGCTCCTTGCTGGAGAATGTTCCACTCCTTGCTGGAGAGAGATGCTCCGCTCCTTGCTGGAGAGAGATGCTCCACTCCTTGCTGGAGAGAGATCTTCCACTCCTTGCTGGAGAATGTTCCACTCCTTGCTGGAGAGAGATGCTCCGTTCCTTGCTGGAGAGAGATGCTCCACTTCTTGCTGGAGAGAGATCTTCCACTCCTTGCTGGAGAATGTTCCACTCCTTGCTGGAGAGAGATGCTCCGCTCCTTGCTGGAGAGAGATGCTCCGCTCCTTGCTGGAGAGAAATGCTCCACTCCTTGCTGGAGAGAGATGCTCCGCTACTTGCTGGAGAGAGATGCTCCGCTCCTTGCTGGAGAGAGATTTCCACTCCCTCCTGGAGAGAGATGCTCCACTCTCTGGCTGCGGCACACTCTTTGGAGAGAACAGGAAAGGGAAAACGACGCAGAACGCGGGACTCGTCACTGGATTAAAACTAATGATCGAAAAGTTCAAGAAGGAGAAAGGAATGGGGGCAAAGGGGTGGTGGGTGGGTTGATGAAAGAGGCGAGTCAATGACAGTCAGATGGATGGGAGAACGAATCACATTTGGAAAATAAAGAGGAGACGATAGTTGAACAAGAAAGGCTGACGATAGCGGGGCAGAGGCCGTGGGTGGGGCAGGGCATTTGAGTGGAATGGGAGGGGATGAGGGTGGGTAGGGGGGTGGGGGGGGTTGTATAGAAAAGATGGAGAGCAGGATAGAGGGGGGAGGAGACGGGCCAATAGAGAACGTCCTCAGTCTTCCCTAATAACTCTCACAGACTGTGGCGGCGTCTGGGGTGCCTTGGTCACACCGTCTCCGGACGTTGCCGCCAAATTGCGACGTGACTTTCCGCCATTTTGAGCTGGTTCTGGAGCGGAGGCGAACGCAGCCCACTAGATGGCGCTAAGTAGAGCGGACACGATGGCGTCTGCCGTCCACGTCCCCCTCCTTCCCAGCTGACATTGCGACGCAAGCCACGTCACGCGTTTCCCGTCGCCCACAATGCACCTCCAGACCGGAAGTGCGGGCACGCCGGGCCGCCATGATTGAACTCTGGTTTCTCCACCGACAGGACCTCGCTTATCAACTTCATCCGGGGAGCTGTTAGCCTCCTTTCCTCATTCAGCTTGTCACCCAGGCCAGCTGAGTCCGCGTTTCTTGAGAGTGTCCCTCTCCTGACTTCTTCTTGTGGTAACCGGAGTCGATGATGTTGACCAACGCTGTCAGTGGTAATTGGTGACCTAACGAGACGGTTGCCACAGGCCGATAATTGGAAAGAAATGCAAACATCTGAGCTGACGTGAGAGGAAAGTGTCTGAAACAGAACAGGAAGATCAGGATAAGAAAATGTGTGCTGGAAATGTGAGAAAAGATAAGAGGGGACAGGAGAGTAAAAAGGAAACAAAAATATGCAGTTGACTGTCTTTCCTGACTTCAGAATATAGACAGCAGGGTTTTCACAGCGAAATAATCCCCTCGGAAATAATGTAACACTGATTTATATGTAAGTAAGGGATAAGTACAGGAATTTGACCAAAATAAGCTTAGGAGTATTATTACAAGCTTCCAAATAGTTTAATTTTCTCATTTTCAAGCAGAACACGCAGTTTTGGCGAACGTAGCTTTGATATCACGGTCTCCTCACGCGTACATGTAGAACATGTTTTGCATGGCGTATACTGTCTCCGTATCACCAAAGGCACTGCAGATAAACCCCGCAGTCATTTGAACGGACTATGTCAGTAGGTCTGGCAGCAGGCTCTCCATTTCCGATAACCTTTCCCGTCCACACGCCTTGGGCGATTTCAAGTCCAAATAACAACGTGGCCCTGCCAAGTGCGGATAGGCCTCCTATTAGCAAAAATTGGGATTTGCGGGGCTTTGAAGTCGAAACTGCCATCGCCTGCGTCCTACAGAACGAGATCATGTGGAAGTTCTTTCGTCATTAGCTATCGGCAGCTGCACGATCGTCAGTCTTTTCGAAGCACAAAGCTTTTTTTACGACGATGTTCGTCAAAAAGATAACTTTATAGGTATTAAAAAAACTCATTCCATTTTTGCCCCCAAAATTATTCCATTGCGCTTGCAGCAAGATTTTTATTGAAGAAGACGCTGGGGAACGACAGCAAAAAATAAGCAGAGCCAACTATCGTAGTGATCCAGTCAGTCGCGTCCCCTTTTCCACCTGTCTCCATCTCTTTTTCATTGGCTCTCAAAAATCCGTCCCTTCTTCAATTACTGTTCAATTTCGCGAACTTCATTTTTTGCAGTGTCTGGCAGCTTCAACTTAAATTTTGCACCTTCCGCAGCACCTGCTACCCAGATTTATTTTCCTCTAGCTTCTACACCCCGTGCTTCTGTTCCTCTTCATGCTACTGCTCCTCCTCGTGCTACTACTCCTCATGGTACTACTCCTTCTCGCTCTTCCACTCCTCGTCCTATACTGCCTCTTCTCACTTTACTGCTCCTCCTCCTCGTGCTACTGCTCCTCCAAGTCCTGATTCCTGCTGCCCTGTTCTTGTTCATGCTACTCCCCATGTTCCTATACTCCTTCTCCTGCTCCTATTATTCTTGCTCCTCCTGCTGCACCTCCTGCTCCTCCTGCTTCGATTTCTGACTCGGGTCGTCCCGTTTATCTCCTTCCTCCTCCTGCTCCTATGTTTTTTGCTCCTCCTGCTGCTCCTCCTTCTATTCCTGCCTCGTGTGGTTCCGTTTCTTTCCCCCTCTGCTCCTCCTGCTCCTATCCTTCTTGCTCCTCCACCTGCTCTTGCTCCTTCTCCTGGTACTTGTCTTCCTTCTACTCCTGCTCCTCCTCTTGTTCCTGCTTCTCCGCCTTTTTCTCATTAGCGGCACACATTGTAAATCTTCATTTCTGGCAAATGAATGTCACCGAGGTCACTGAGCCTGCCGGTTCATGGCCTGATCCTCTTCTGTCAAGCCGCAACTGTCCACTGGGTGTGAGGGCGTTAGGAGGAAGGGGTGAGGGGATGGGGGTGGGGGGTGGGGTGGGGGAAGAGAGCGGGAAATGGGAATTTTGTGGGGAAGGGATTGAAGAAGGGGGACAGAGGCTGAAGGCAAGGAAAGGAGACAGGAGGGGAGAGGTCACGACGGAGGGTAACGATCAGTGAAGTAAGAAAATATGGACGTGAAGAAAACGACAACGAAAGAGAAAGAGAGAGAAAGAGAGAGAGAGAGAGAGACAGAGAGAGAGACAGAGACAGACAGACAGACAGACAGACAGACAGACAGACAGACAGACAGACAGACAGACAGACAGACAGACAGACAGACAGAAGGGTGTGAGTAGGAATGAACTGCACTTGCATAAATTGGAGGAAGGGTGGGGGTAGGGGGTGGGGAGATGGATGGAAGGATGCAGCTGTATGACGTAATAGTTTTGCAGACAGTGTAAACCTATTGACTACATCAAGACTGCTTTGCTGATCAAGTGCCTTTAACAAATCTTTTTCGAAGACGTGGTGGATCCATTCTTACCCAAATTTTACAAGGAGAGAGGCGGGGGACGAGGGAGAGAAGAAAGGATGTCAGGAAAGGTAGAATACAATAAAGGCACACCAAAAGCATGGTCACTAAGTTGCAGGGGAGGAGAAAGGCACGGGGACTCGAGCTGACTACAAAGGGTCATAGTTCATGTGCAGCGGTTTTGACACAAGGAAGGTGAGGAGACGGTATGCGTGAGCTGGAAATAAAACACCGATAGAGTACGTGCAGTCTTTGCGTGGCGGGGCACGGCAAGGCTAGTACAGGCATCAAATGACGGGCTTGACGGGATAGGAGGACAAGCCAGGAAAACGCCTCAATCGGATTTGACTGACACTTGGAGGAAGGGATGTGATGTGAAGCCGAGCTGTGATCGCACTGACGGGAGAAGGAGATTTGAGAAGGCGAGGGTAATGGGGAGGGGGAGGGGGGGGTGGTGGTGGTGGTGGTGGTGGTACATTAAGGTCGGGCAAAGGAGATGGATGACTCGAGGGGATGGGGGAGAGGGGGGAGGGAGGGAGATCGTGGGCAGGGTGAGAAATGATGGCTCAGACTGCACAGTTCACCCACAATCGCCTTTGTCTTCTCCTTGCAACTCATACAGGTCCCTTTGGACCATTTACCAACGCCTCGAGTGTCCCACCTGTCGGGTGATGCATGAACCTTCAAAGACGGTGTGGACATTTCTTGGTGAGAATGGAGTGTTCCATCGACGTGTGAGTGTGTGTGTGTGTGTGTGTGTGTGTGTGTGTGTGTGTGTGTGTGTGTGTGTGTGTGTGTATGTGTATGCGTACGCGCGCACTCTGTGTATGCGTATTCGAGCATCATGTCAGTCTGTGTGTGTGTGTGTCCGTCCGTCCGTATGTGAGTGTATGCGTGTCTGTGCATGTGTACGTGTCTGTAAGTATGTGTGTCTGTCTGTCTGTGTGTCTGTCTGTCTGTCTATCTCTGTGTGTGTGTGTGTTTTTTTTTGTTTTGTGTGAATGTATGTGTATATGTAAATGTGTACCTGTCTGTGTTTCTGTCTGTGTGTCTGTCTGTCGATCTGTGTGTGTGTGTGTGTGTATGTGTGTCTGTCTGTCTGTCCGTCCGTCCGTCCGACCGTCCGTCTCTCTCTCTCTCTCTCTCTCTCTCTCTCTCTCTCTCTCTCTCTCTTTCTCGTTCACACACCACACGTGATTATCTATTCAGATGATCTCACTGTTGTCGCCTGTACATATGACACGTATTTGCTTGAACTTGAAGACTCACTGAGCTGACAGTTGTCAAAGGATTCTACCAAAATCTTTGTCATTGTTGATCATATTCTTCATCTTACCATCTGTTGTACATAAATTAGTTACTGTGGATTTTTTTCTTATCTATCCATGTTTTCATTTCTTTATGAGCAAGGACAATTTGTAAGATAGGCAGAAATGCCTAAAATGTCATCCTTGATAAAAAAGAATCAATCAATCAATCAATCAATCAAACCACCATTCCACCCCAACCCCAAGAGTCCAATGCGAGTATGCGAGTGTTCATTTGCATGAAGGGGTGCGAACATGCATATGCATGATCGTTCATGCCCGATTTCACGTATTGGCGGATATGTTTCACGGCCTGAGATTGTAGAAACCACACGCACTTTTTTGTACAACATGACTGGTCATCAGACGGGCAGGCTGTTACACAACAGGGTATGAGAAATGAATGACTGGATACATGATTCATGAGGCGCATTTTGCGGCGAGTTGGATGACCGCTGTTTGGTGACTGGTCAGCCAGCCTCTCATTCCTCCTCCTCCTCCTCTCTCCTAATCCTCATCCTATTTTCCCATCCCAAATCTCTATATGTACCCCGACTTGGAGCCCGATAACAAGGGAATGACAGAAGGCATAGGGGTGGGATGGAGGGGGGTGGGTGGGAGGGGCGTTTGAGACGGACAGGTAGGGCAGAGGTCAGGAGGTACACGTGAGTCCGCACGCGCTCGCCACAATGTGCGCGTCTGTGCGCGTGCACGATGGTCAGTCATCGTGGTAGCTTCCGCCATTCCCCCTATCCATTACCAAGCTGCGGCTGCTCAGGCATGAACAACTAAACTCCCATTCTCGCTATTCCGCCCTGGATGGCCCCCCTGTCGCCACCAAATGGCCCTTGAATTTGAATGGGTGCGGAGGAGGTGGGAAAACCTTTAATTAGGTTTCCCACTCGCGAGCTGACTTCGGACTCTTCACTTCGACTTCATTGTCACCTGGAGAATGGGAAGAGGCGGGTGTAATTGAGGAGGGGAGAGGGGGGAGGGGGGGGGGGGGGGGGGAGGAGGGAAGAATACATTATCAAGGTCTCAGAGGCTGATGTGGGGTAGAGATCAGGGAGCGGAATGCGGGATATGAGGCAGGTGGGGGTGGGGGTGGGGCGTGAGTGGGGTGGTGTGGGGGGATGGGGTGGGGGCGGGAAGCTGACACACAGAGAGAGATAGGAAGGAGTTAGTAGGAGGAGCTGGGGGGATAAGAGAGATAAAGGAAGGTGGGAGGATTACCAAGTGGATGAGAGTTCTCACCTTGCGCCCTCGCCAGTGGCCAGTCAAGTCCACTATGACCTCTGCCCTATGACACAGGCCCATGGTGGCTGATTAACTGGCTGGCTTCAAAGCTCCCTTGTCGTGCACTCCGTCACCTGCAATGCCACTTCACAGCTCCACTGATACACAGCGTCCATTGGACTCGGCCGTCAGAGGGGAGGCAGGTTGCCGTACTGCAAGCCCTCTGTGGGTTGGGGGTCAGAATAGACCCACCGCGTCTCCCTACGCGATTCGTAAAAGGCGAATATGGAGGGACATCGTGACTTGATTTGCGCTTACTATGAAATATTTCGAGCGCAATGGCCTTACATAGCCTACATAGGCGGATAGACTGTAAAACTCCATCCACCTGTCCATCCATCCATACGTCCATCCATCCAACCGTCCATCTATCTATCCATCCATCCGTCCATCCGTCCATCCGTCCATCCATCCATCCGTCCATCCGTTAGTCCGTCCGTCCGTCCATCCGTCCATCCATCCATCCGTCCGTCCGTCCGTCCGTCCATCCATCCATCCATCCATCCATCCATCCATCCATCCATCCATCCATCCATCCATCCATATATCCATCCATATATCCATCCATCCATCTGTTCCTCCCTACTGCAGTCTCGTGGAATAGAATAACATAATAACACAACGCAACACAACACAACACAACACAATAGCACAACACAGCATACCTTTGTGACTGGTCACTTTTGCAAAGTCCTGTTGATACGGGGGTTCTCCTGGCTTGCCACGGGGGTTCTCCTGGCTTGCCACGGGGGTTCTCCTGGCTTGCCACGGGGGTTCTCCTGGCTTGCCACGGGGGTTCTCCTGGCTTGCCACGGGGGTTCTCCTGGCTTGCCACGGGGGTTCTCCTGGCTTGCCACGGGGGTTCTCCTGGCTTGCCACGGGGGTTCTCCTGGCTTGCCACGGGGGTTCTCCTGGCTTGCCACGGGGGTTCTCCTGGCTTGCCACGGGGGTTCTCCTGGCTTGCCACGGGGGTTCTCCTGGCTTGCCACGGGGGTTCTCCTGGCTTGCCACGGGGGTTCTCCTGGCTTGCCACGGGGGTTCTCCTGGCTTGCCACGGGGGTTCTCCTGGCTTGCCACGGGGGTTCTCCTAGCTTGCCACGGGGGTTCTCCTAGCTTGCCATGGGGGTTCTCCTAGCTTGCCACGGGGGTTCTCCTAGCTTGCCACGGGGGTTCTCCTAGCTTGCCACGGGGGTTCTCCTAGCTTGCCACGGGGGTTCTCCTGGCTTGCCACGGGGGTTCTCCTGGCTTGCCATGGGGGTTCTCCTGGCTTGCCATGGGGGTTCTCCTAGCTTGCCACGGGGGTTCTCCTAGCTTGCCACGGGGGTTCTCCTAGCTTGCCATGGGGGTTCTCCTAGCTTGCCACGGGGGTTCTCCTAGCTTGCCACGGGGGTTCTCCTGGCTTGCCATGGGGGTTCTCCTGGCTTGCCACGGGGGTTCTCCTAGCTTGCCACGGGGGTTCTCCTGGCTTGCCACGGGGGTTCTCCTGGCTTGCCATGGGGGTTCTCCTGGCTTGCCATGGGGGTTCTCCTAGCTTGCCACGGGGGTTCTCCTAGCTTGCCACGGGGGTTCTCCTAGCTTGCCATGGGGGTTCTCCTAGCTTGCCACGGGGGTTCTCCTAGCTTGCCACGGGGGTTCTCCTAGCTTGCCACGGGGGTTCTCCTAGCTTGCCACGGGGGTTCTCCTAGCTTGCCACGGGGGTTCTCCTAGCTTGCCATGGGGGTTCTCCTAGCTTGCCACGGGGGTTCTCCTAGCTTGCCACGGGGGTTCTCCTGGCTTGCCACGGGGGTTCTCCTGGCTTGCCACGGGGGTTCTCCTAGCTTGCCACGGGGGTTCTCCTAGCTTGCCACGGGGGTTCTCCTAGCTTGCCACGGGGGTTCTCCTAGCTTGCCACGGGGGTTCTCCTAGCTTGCCACGGGGGTTCTCCTAGCTTGCCACGGGGGTTCTCCTAGCTTGCCACGGGGGTTCTCCTAGCTTGCCACGGGGGTTCTCCTAGCTTGCCACGGGGGTTCTCCTAGCTTGCCACGGGGGTTCTCCTAGCTTGCCACGGGGGTTCTCCTGGCTTGCCACGGGGGTTCTCCTACCTTGCCACGGGGGTTCTCCTGGCTTGCCACGGGGGTTCTCCTAGCTTGCCACGGGGGTTCTCCTAGCTTGCCACGGGGGTTCTCCTAGCTTTTGCCGGGATGTCGAAGTCCACAAAATCCGGTGGTCGTTTTCGAACAAAACTTTTTTCACGCAATGTCGATACATAGCGGCAAAATCAGTCATCAGCAGTACCACAGTAAGTTTACCCTCAAGACTGCATTCTCGGTGGATGGATGGATGGATGGATGGATGGATGGATGGATGGATGGATGGATGGATGGATGGATAGCGTTTTACGGTCTATCAGCCTTTGTAGGCTATGTAAGGTCATTAAGCAAGAAAATCACTTGAACAGTTTAGAGTAAACGCAAATCAAGTCACGGTGTCCCTAGTTACTTGCCTCGCAGGGAGACGCGGTGGGTCACTTCTTTCCCCGAACCCAGTTCAGTTCAGTTCAGTCTCCTAACCCTGAGATGGGTTAATGAGGCACCACTGATGACTTTCAAACAATCTTCCTCCATCGATCTCTATCCTCCGTTGCTCGCTGTGAGTCAGCAAAGGTCAAGCCTGTCCACTCTTTGATGTTGTCTTCCCACCTCTTTCTCTGCCTGCCTCTCCTTCTCCCACCTGGTACGGTACCTTGCAGGATGGTCTTGGCCAGCCCACTGCCTCTTGACACGTGACCGTACCACTTCAGCTTTCTGCTTTTCACGATTGAGAGCAGGTCTTCGTACTGTCCAATTGCTCTCCTGATCCTGTTGCTGACTTCCTCATTCGTGACATGTCTTTATATGAGATGTTCAGAATCTTGCGGTAGCATCTCATTTCCAGGGCTTGTATCCGTCTCTGTAGTTCAGATGTGAGTGTCCAGGACTCGCATGCATACAAGAATACGGAGATGGCCAGTGTGCGCATGAGCATGGTCTTCGACGCGAGAGTGATATTTCCGTCACGCCATGCATATTGGCTTCAACTTTGCCAATGCTGATGTGGTTTGTGCTATCCTGGACAGTATCTCTGCATGGTTTGGACCCGAACCCACAGGGTGTTGATTCTCGGAGGACACAATCACTCCTTATGGAGAACTTTTCGCACTCACATAATTATCTTCTTGGGCTCTCACCTATTTTGTCTTGTGTGTTCCCACATGCCCGCCTTTTACGCCTTTACAGGCTTTCTAGAAACATCGAGTACTAACGAGAATCGGCCAGACCCTATCCCAGCGTGCACGAACGAGGTCACGTGTAGCATCATAGGACTGCGGCACCCTGTTTACGTCATGTGACTAGGTGGCGGCAGCTGTGGAGAGGCCCGGCGCGCGATTCCGAAGATACATGTACTACGATGTTCTAGTATATTCCAACACCTTCACAACAATAATATGGCATAACGTAACATACACTTTATTCATCCACAAAATTGAAATTAAAGTTATATTTCATTGGCATTAAGTAAATAGCTATGTACAGCAAAAACTTTGCTGTGCAAGACAAAAGTTACACACAACGAGGTAATAGAAAATGAACACAGATGCGATTTCACTGCCAGAGGTTCAGATCATATTAGATGTTCGATGAATTTTTTCAAGTTGCTTGAGATTATTTGGAAGTAAAATGATTTACTTTACCGTAAGGCCGATATGGCTCTCTGTGATTCCCCCCCTCCCCCCCCTCCCCCCCCTCCCCCCCCTCCCCCCCTCCCCCCCCCTCCTCCCCCCCCCCCCCATGGTTTTTGAATACTTGGAAACAAATCAAGCCATCGTTAATTCCAATCCGTGCAACTGGTCCGGCGTACTATTACAGCTTTTTCTAGACGATCTACACTTCTGTAGACTGAATGTAATTGAAATGACGTACATATGCTATGTTGGGAGTAATTAATCGAATTATAGAAAACGATGATTTAGTTTCTTTGAATGTGTTATGACATTAATTTGCTTTTTCCTTCTATAAAATGCATGTCGAATGTTATAAAACTAGAACATCACATGCACAACTCTACCTGTATTTGATGTCGGGGTGTGGATGTTGCCACAAGGTTATTTAAACATGACATGTATCTATCAGTTTGCCTTTTTCTTAATAGTCTTGGCTTTTCGATGTAGAGTGAATTATTTTGGTCAGAACTATTTTCAATCAAGATGCAGCGAGTTCTGATAAATGGGTGTAACAAAAGCACCGCATGCTGATGGAATTCTCTGCAAGTGAACAAAAGCACAGCTTTTTGCAATATTCACGATGAAATCATGACCGCAGGAGAACAAAACCCTACCACTTGAGCATGGACAAATAATTATGTCTGGTTAATCAAACTTCATAACAGGCGTCTGATGCGTCTTGTAGAAATGTCTTCGAGCAGTTGCACCATCAGCCAGAACGTACCAGCGTCGTCATTGAGACAATCTTGAATCTCTTCCACTAATGGCCATTGGGTCACAGGTGGACTCGTGCGAGAAAAGGGTTGCGGACCCCACTCCACTAGCGGGCCACGACATCCAATTGGCTTCATTTTTACATAGGCGTTTATGCTCGAAACAGAGCCGAATCGCCTTGACGACTGCTGCAAATATGATATTCATCGTAACTAATTCAGCTGAATGCGCAGTGTGTACACCGTTTTGTCCATTATTCACACTTTATTGTCATTCTGTGGGTGGAATAATCGTCCAAGATTGCATATGTGAACTAGCGATCACATAATAATTTGGTTGTCATTCTGTATGGGAGTCACTGTGAATTAAACGAACAACATCACACCCCTTTCCTCGGACGAGTCCACTAGTGTGGCCCATTAGTG
>JAWQFJ010019889.1:0-2500 GCA_034096865.1 Theodoxus fluviatilis | reverse complement strand
AGACCGTAAAACGCTATCCATCCATCCATCCATCCATCCATCCATCCATCCATCCATCCATCCATCCATCCATCCATCCATCCATCCATCCATCCATCCATCCATCCATCCATCCATCCATCCATCCATCCACCGAGAATGCAGTCTTGAGGGTAAACTTACTGTGGTACTGCTGATGACTGATTTTTCCGCTATGTATCGACCAGTGCGTGAAAAAAGTTTTGTTCGAAAACGACCACCGGATTTTGTGGGTTTCGACTTCCCGGCAAAAGCTAGGAGAACCCCCATGGCAAGGTAGGAGAACCCCCGTGGCAAGCCAGGAGAACCCCCGTGGCAAGCCAGGAGAACCCCCGTGGCAAGCCAGGAGAACCCCCGTGGCAAGCCAGGAGAACCCCCGTGGCAAGCCAGGAGAACCCCCGTATCAACAGGACTTTGCAAAAGTTACCAGTCACAAAGGTATGCTGTGTTGTGCTATTGTGCTGTGCTGTGTTGTGCTGTGTTGTGCTATTGTGCTGTGCTGTGCTGTGTTATGCTGTGCTGTGCTGTTGTGTTGTTGTTTTATTATGTTATTCTATTCCATGAGACTGCAGTACAGAGGGAGGGAGGGAGAGATGGATGGATGAATATGTGGATGGATGGATGGATGGATGGATGGATGGATGGATGGATGGATGGATGGATAGATGGATGGATGGATGGATGGATGGATGGATGGAAGGATGGATGGAAGGATGGATGGACGGACGGATGGATGGATGGATGGACGGATGAACGGATGGACGGACGGACGGACGGACGGACGGATGGATGGATGGATGGATGGATGGATGGACGGACGGACGGACGGATGGATGGATGGACGGATGGACGGATGGATGGATGGATGGATGGACAGGTGGATGGAGTTTTACGGTCTATCAGCCTATGTAGGCTATGTAAGGCCATTACGCTCGAAATATGTTGTAGTAAGCGCAAATCAAGTCACGATGTCCCTAGATATTCGCCTTTTACGAATCGCGTAGGGAGACGCGGTGGGTCTATTCTGACCCCCAACCCACACGGGGCTTGCAGCACGGCAACCTGCCTCCCCTCTGACGGCCGAGTCCAATGGACGCCGTGTATCAGTGGAGCTGTGAAATGGCATTGCAGGTGACGGAGTGCACGACAAGGGAGCTTTGAAGCCAGGCAGTTAATCAGCCACCATGGGCCTGTGTCATAGGGCAGAGGTCATAGTGGACTTGACTTGCCACTGACGAGGGCGCAAGGTGAGAACTCTCATTCACTTGGTATCCTCCCACCTTCCCTTATGTCTCTTATCACCTCAGCTCCTCCTACTAACTCCTTCCTATCTCTCTCTCTCTCTGTCAGCTTCCCGCCCCCACCCTATCCCCCCCACCCCACCCCACTCACCCCCCACCCCACCCCACTCACGCCCCACCCCTACTTGCCTCATATTCCGCATACCGCCCCCTGATCTCTACCCCACAACAGCCTCTGAGACCTTGATAATTTATTCTTCCCTCCTCCCCCCCCCCCCCTGCCCCCCTCCCCCCCCCCCCCTCCTCCCTTACCCCCGCCTCGTCTCATTCTCCAGGTGACAATGAAGTCGAAGTGAAGAGTCCGAAGTCAGCTCGCGAGTGGGAAACCAAATTAAAGGTTTTTCCACCTCCTCCGCACCCATTCAAATTCAAGGGCCATTTGGTGGCGACAGGGGGGCCATCCAGGGCGGAATAGCGAGAATGGGAGTTTAGTTGTTCATGCCTGAGCAGCCGCTGCTTGGTAATGGCTAGGAGGAATGGCGGAAGCTACCACGATGACTGACCATCGTGCACGCGCACAGACGCGCACATTGTGGCGAGCGCGTGCGGACTCACGTGTACCTCCTGACCTCTGCCCTACCTGTCCGTCTCAAACGCCCCTCCCACCCACCCCCCTCTATCCCACCCCTATGCCTTCTGTCATTCCCTTGTTATCGGGCTCCAAGTCGGGGTACATAGAGAGATTTGGGATGGGAAAATAGGATGAGGATTAGGGGAGAGGAGGAGGAGGAGGAATGAGAGGCTGGCTGACCAGTCACCAAACAGCGGTCATCCAACTCGCTGCAAAATGCGCCTCATGAATCATGTATCCAGTCATTCATTTCTCATACCCTGTTGTGTAACAGCCTGCCCGTCTGATGACCAGTCATGTTGCACAAAGTGCGTGTGGTTTCTACAATCTCAGGCCGTGAAACATATCCGCCAATACGTGAAATCGGGCATGAACGATCATGCATATGCATGTTCGCGCCCCTTCATGCAAATGAACACTCGCATACTCGCATTGGACTCTTGGGGTTGGGGTGGATTGGTGGTTTGATTGATTGATTGATTCTTTTTTATCAAGGATGAAATTTTAGGCATTTCTGCCTATCTTACAAATTGTCCTTGCTCATAAAGAAATGAAAACATGGATAGATAAGAAAAAAATCCACAGTAACTAATTTATGTACAACAGATGG
>JAWQFJ010019886.1:20000-22500 GCA_034096865.1 Theodoxus fluviatilis | reverse complement strand
GGACGCAGGGCTGAGACGCAGCATTGTGACGCAGCAATAGGACGCAGGGCTGAGACGCAGCATTGTGATGAGCGATGGGACGCAGTACTGACACGCAGCATTGTGACGCAGCAATAGGACGCAGTACTGACACGCAGCAATATGATGAGCAATGGGTCACAGCTATAGACGCAGTAATGGGAGGTAGCATGATGCAGCAATGTGACATGGCAATGATGTAGCAATGTGACAGGGCAATGATGTAGCAATGTGACATGACAATGGTGTAGCAATGCGACATGACAATGATGTAGCAATGCGACATGACAATGTGACATGACAATTTGACAAGACTATGATGTAGCAATGTGACATGGCAATGATGTAGCAATGTGACATGACAATGATGTAGCAATGTGACATGACTATAATGTAGTAATGTGACATGGCAATGATGTAGCAATGTGACATGACAATGATGTAGCAATGTGACATGACAATGTGACATGACAATGATGTAGCAATATGACATGGCAATGATGCAGCAATGTGACATGGCAATGATGCAGCAACGTGACATGACAATGATGTAGCAATGTGACATGACAATGATGTAGCAATATGACATGGCAATGATGCAGCAATGTGACATGACAATGATGCAGCAATGCGTGTGTGCTGGACAGCGTGCTACAATTCATGACCTTCATGCACTTCCTCCACCAAGGCAGATCTACTGCAGTGTCTTCTCATGCACCAGGAAACATCTTGCGTGTTTTTCATGATATATACAATACAATGCAATACAATACAACACAATACAACACAATACACTACACTACAATACAATACAATACAATACAATACAATACAATACAATACAATACAATACAATACAATACAACTTTATTTATCCCACAACAGGCAATTCAAGTACATTTTATGATGCAGCAATAAAAATAATCAAATAATAATCATCAACAATAATAATCATAATAGAATGCTGCCGTTAAAAAGAATACGCAGAAAGAAAGGATGAATGAAAGCCAAAAAGAAGAAAAATGAAAAGAAAAATGAATGAATACAAGAAATGAAGAAAGACAGCAGACAGAAAGAATTTGGGAAAATCACACGAAAGAAAGAAAGAAAGAATCCAAAGATTGACAGAAAGAATCAAAAGAAAGGAAGACGGACAGAAAAACAGACAAAGCGAGCGCGAGGGCAGCAATGGGGATAACTGCGCGGCTGTGTGCGCGCGGTGCAGTCTGTTCAGGAGAAGCCGTGCACACAGAAAAAGTCAAAACTCTGCGCACGTGCAAGTCGTGCCGGGCGAGCTGGCAGGCGGGCACGAGGGAGGCGGCGATGAGCATGATAAGGAAAGCCACACAAATTCATGGCTGATAAACCGCCTTTCAGATGTGGACTTTTTCCTATCAAAATCGCCGGCACCAAATGTAAGCGCGGGTGGAGTTTCGTGTCGCCGCTACAGACAAGCGCGGTGCAGCACATGTCGCAATTAGAGCGGCTGTGGCCGGCCCCCCTCCTCGCGCTCTGTCCCCGTGCCACGTCCTCCATGAGCTGTTGCCAAGTTATGAACTGATAAGGCAGATGCGGGCATTCCATTACAGTGGGGAAAATTGATATTCGCACCCCCCCCCCCTCTCTCCCGCCCAGATCTCACCCCCGGCCAGGAGAGAGAGAGAGAGAGAGAGAGAGAGAGAGAGAGAGAAAAGAGAGCGAAGAGAGGAGAGGAGAGGAAGAGAGATGAGACGAGAGAAGAAGAAAGCGAGAGAGAGAGAGAGAAGAGGAGAGAGAGAGAGAGGGAGGGAGACAGACAGACAGACAGACAAACAGACAGACAGACAGACAGACAAACAGACAGACAGACAGACAGTGAGACACATAGAGACACATAGAGACACACAGATATATATATATATATATATATATATAGAATAGATATATATATATATATATATGTATACACACACACACGCACGCACACACACACACACACACACACACACACATACGCACAGAGAGAGGCAGAGAGACACAGAGGCAAAAGGAGAAGAGGGAAAGACGGAGAAAAAACCAAGGGAGAGAGAGAGAGAGAGAGACGAAGAGCGAGACCTCTGAGCATGAGATGAAGAGAGAGAGAGAGAGAGTGAGAGAGAGAGAGAGAGAGAAGAGACGGGAAAAAGAGAAAGAGAAAAAAAGGGCGAAAAGAGAGAGAAAGAGAAAAAAGGTGAAAAGAGAGAAAAAGAGGAAGGAAAGAGAAAAAAGAGAGGGGGGAAAGAGAAAAAAGAGAGGGGGGAAAAAGAGAAAGAAGGAAGAGAGAGAGAAAAAAAAGAGGGGAAAAGAGAGAAAAAAGGGAGGAGAGAGACTTGACATTGATTTTGACTGACTTTATTGAGGCCGACGACCCAAACAGTTCAAAATACAGAGTTTGGAAAATAGGATATGATATATATAGAATTACACTACAAGCAAGGCCTGGCGTGACGTGGAGTCCCAGAGA
>JAWQFJ010019886.1:12500-15000 GCA_034096865.1 Theodoxus fluviatilis | reverse complement strand
TCCAGTGGAGGTGGCAGTAGCTCTCTGCTCCAGTGGAGGTGGCTGGAGCTCTCTGCTCCAGTGGAGGTGGCTGGAGCTCTCTGCTCCAGTGGAGGTGGCTGGAGCTCTCTGCTCCAGTTGAGGTGGCAGGAGCTCTCTGTTTCAGTGGAGGTGGCTGGAGCTCTCTGCTCCAGTGGAGGTGGCTGGAGCTCTCTGCTCCAGTGGAAGTGGCAGTATCTCTCTGTTTTAGTGGAGGTGGCTGGAGCTCTCTGTTTCAGTGGAGGTGGCAGGAGCTCTCTGCTCCAGTGAAGGTGGCTGGAGCTCTCTGCTCCAGTGGAGGTGGCAGTAGCTCTCTGCTCCAGTGAAGGTGGCTGGAGCTCTCTGCTCCAGTAGAGGTGGCTGGAGCTCTCTGCTCCAGTGGAGGTGACAGTAGCTCTCTGCTCCAGTGAAGGTGGCTGGAGCTCTCTCCTCCAGTGGAGGTGGCTGGAGCTCTCTGCTCCAGTGGAGGTGGCAGTAGCTCTCTGCTCCAGTGGAAGTGGCTGTAGCTCTCTGCTCCAGTGAAGGTGGCTGGAGCTCTCTGCTCCAGTGGAGGTGGATGGAGCTCTCTGTTCCAGTGGAGGTGGCAGTAGCTCTCTGTTGCAGTGGAGGTGGCAGGAGCTCTCTGCTCCAGTGGAGGTGGCTGGAGCTCTCTGCTCCAGTGAAGGTGGCTGGAGCTCTCTGCTCCAGTTGAGGTGGCAGGAGCTCTCTGTTTCAGTGGAGGTGGCTGGAGCTCTCTGCTCCAGTGGAGGTGGCTGGAGCTCTCTGCTCCAGTGGAGGTGGCAGAAGCTCTCTGCTCCAGTGGAGGTGGCAGGAGCTCTCTGCTCCAGTGGAGGTGGCTGGAGCTCTCTGCTCCAGTGGAGGTGGCAGAAGCTCTCTGCTCCAGTGGAGGTGGCAGGAGCTCTCTGCTCCAGTGGAGGTGGCTGGAGCTCTCTGCTCCAGTGGAGGTGGCTGGAGCTCTCTGATCCAGTGGAGGTGGCTGGAGCTCTCTGCTCCAGTGGAGGTGGCTGGAGCTCTCTGTTTCAGTGGAGGTGGCTGGAGCTCTCTGCTCCAGTGGAGGTGGCTGGAGCTCTGTGCTCCAGTGGAGGTGGCTGGAGCTCTGTGCTCCAGTGTAGGTGGCTGGAGCTCTCTGCTCCAGTGGAGGTGGCTGGAGCTCTCTGCTCCAGTGGAGGTGGCAGGAGCTCTCTGTTTCAGTGGAGGTGGCAGTAGCTCTCTGCTCCAGTGGAGGTGGCTGGAGCTCTCTGCTCCAGTGGAGGTGGCAGGAGCTCTCTGTTCCAGTGGAGGTGGCTGCAGCTCTCTGTTCCAGTGGAGGTGGCAGTAGCTCTCTGCTCCAGTGAAGGTGGCTGGAGCTCTCTGCTCCAGTGGAGGTGGCAGGAGCTCTCTCTTCCAGTGGAGGTGGCAGGAGCTCTCTGTTCCAGTGGAGGTGGCTGGACAGGGAACCCCTTCCTCCCACTCTCTGGCAGCGTTGTCATGACGGCGGAAGTGTTCCTGTCGTCAGCCAGACTGGACAGTCCACCATGTGTCCTTGCAAGGACTGTTCTTTCTCCATTCATTCCTTCACTCCTTTACTTGTTGTTTCTTTTAGTCTCATTCGTCCGTTCGTCGATTTGTTTGTTTGTTCATTCATTTCTTCCTTTGTTCGTCCTTCCGACCGTTCGTTCGATTGTACGTTGGCTTTCTTGTTGTTTCTTTTGGTCTGTTCATTCGTCTGTCGGTTTATTCGATTGATATTATTTATTTTTATGGTTGTCCGATAGATGTTTACTCGTTCGTTGGTTCGATAGTTTCCTAGCTTGTTTGTGGCCACCATACTGCTCCACACAAGGCCCCTGTTCTGCGTAATATCAAATCGAATAAACCGACAGACGAATGAACACGACCCAACAGACAAACCCCACAGAAAAGCCCAACCTGTACAATCGCACGTGACACGGCTCTGGCAAGGACGACACAACATGGGGGTGAAATGACAACAAAGCAACTGGGATGACACCAACAAACCAAATCGACCGAAACGGGACGAATGAGCGTACACACTAAGAAGACACACCAACGTACAAATGGCCAGGTGACCGCCGCAATGAATCGTGAACGAAAGAGACAGTCCTATGCAAAAGGACAACATGGTGGAAGCTGATCGCAGGAATCTGACGCTGACAGACGACAGGAATCACCTTCCGCCGGGTCATGACAACGCCTGGCCAGAGAGTAGTAGGGAGGTAGGGTAGCCACTGTCCAGCTCCGACCTCCCACTGGAACATGAGAGCCTCCTTGCCCCACCTCCACACTGCGAAGAGAGCAGCTCCCTGGGCCAGCGCCATCCACTTGGAGCAGCAGGAGGCTCCAGCCCACCTTCAACTGAGGCACCGAAGAGCTACGGCCGCACCAACAATCCAGGTGATCATGGAGTGGCTGGAAACAGAAGAGACTGCAGCCACACACCACTGAGGAACAGAGAGCTCCTGACCACCTCCACTGGAGGCAG
>JAWQFJ010019886.1:5000-7500 GCA_034096865.1 Theodoxus fluviatilis | reverse complement strand
CCCTCTGTACGTCAATGCTGTGCTTCGTACTGTAAAATACTGGATGAGGATATTACGGATGGAAGCCTCACGATATCCACTTTTAGCTTACAAAATGATGTTGAGCTCAGGTAATAAGCATAGTTGGGCTTGCAAAGTCAAAGATCTGCTGTACAAATATAATTTTTCACGTGTATGGGATGAGCAGTTGGTTCAGAATGAGAGAGCATTTTTGAATGAATTGAAAGAAAGACTAGTAGAAGAGTATTGCAATTATTGGTACCAGACCCTATGGAACAGTGAACGATACTCGTACTATAGACAGTTTAAAACATTATGGACAAAAGAAAGCTACTTGTCTGTTCTGGACAGAAACCATTCCGTGACGTATTTATTCAGTTTCGAACAGGCTTCAGTGAGCTATTCTGCCATAAGTTCCGATATAAAGATAAAGAAGATAATCTGTACGTCTGTCCCACTCGTGGGGAAACGTTCGAGTGTGAAACCCATTTTTGTGCTCTTGTCTCCTGTATGAAGACCTTAGACGGAATAATCTCTCACCCGAGACACGTTCGATACTCTGGAGTAATGCTGAAAATGCTGTGTCGTCACAAGATGTCTCTGAAATAAGATCTCTCGCTATATACCTGTACCACGCCTTTCAGAGGCGCCGGGAGGCGATGTCAACTGAATTCTTCCCTGCCGAGGATCTTGATATTTTGTATTTTATCAGTGTGACAGGCCGGAGGCCTAACAATAAACTGTTCGTTTGTTCGTTCTCTCTTTCTCTCTCTATCTGTCTCTCTCTCGTGTCTCCCCCCTCTCTCTTTTTTCTCTTTCCCCCACTCTCTTTTTTTCTCTTTTCCCTGTCCTCTTTTTCTCTCTTTTCACCTTTTTTTCTCTTTCTCTCTCTTTTCGCCCTTTTTTCTCTTTCTCTTTTTCCCGTCTCTTCTCTCTCTCTCTCTCACTCTCTCTCTCACTCTCTCTCTCTCTGTCTCTCTCTCTCTGTCTCTCCCTCTCTCTCTCTGTCTCTCTTTGTCTCTGTCTCTCTCTCTCTCTTTCTCTCTCTCTCTCTTTCTGTGTCTGTCTTTCTCGTTCCCTCTCTCTGTCTCTCTCTTTCTCTCTGTGTGTTTCTCTCTCTCTCTCTCTCGCTTTCTCTGTGTCTCTCTCTGTCTCTGTCTCTCTCTATGTATCTCTTTCTCTCTCTCTCTCTCTCTCTCTCTCTCTCTCAGACGACGAAGAGGGGGAGTGTATCACGTGACTTGCCTCTCGTCTCCTTAGAGTGCGACATTCCTGACTGCTGAGAGGGCACGGGTGGAATGTCGCCGTCTTCTCTCTCTGGGACTCCACGTCACGCCGGCTCTCTTGTAGTGTAATCTATCTATATCACTCCTATCTTTCCAAGCTCTGTATCTCTTGACTGTATGGGTCGTCGCCTCAATCAAGTCAAGGCCACAAAATCCAATGCTCAAGCTCTCGGTCTCCTACCCATTTTTTCTCTCTTTTCCCCCTCTTTTTTTTCTCTCTCTCTTCCTTCTTTCTCTTTTTCCCCCCTCTCTTTTTTCTCTTTCCCCCCTCTCTTTTTTCTCTTTCCTTCCTCTTTTTCTCTCTTTTCACCTTTTTTCTCTTTCTCTCTCTTTTCGCCCTTTTTTTCTCTTTCTCTTTTTCCCGTCTCTTCTCGCTGGTCTCTCGTCTCTCCACCCTCTCTCGACTCTCTCTTCATCTCATGCTCAGAGGTCTCGCTCTTCGTCTCTCTCTCTCTCTCTCTCCCTTGGTTTTTTCTCCGTCTTTCCCTCTTCTCCTTTTGCCTCTGTGTCTCTCTGCCTCTCTCTGTGCGTATGTGTGTGTGTGTGTGTGTGTGTGGGTGTGTGCGTGCGTGTGTGTGTGTATACATATATATATATATATATATCTATCATATATATATATATATAATAATCTATATATATCTGTGATGTCCTCTATGTGTCTCTATGTGTCTCACTGTCTTGTCTGTCTGTCCTGTTTGTCTGTCTGTCCGAGGAGGGGGGCCGGCCACAGCCGCTCTAATTGCGACATGTGCTGCACCGCGCTTGTCTGTAGCGGCGACACGAAACTCCACCCGCGCTTACATTTGGTGCCGGCGATTTTGATAGGAAAAAGTCCACATCTGAAAGGCGGTTTATCAGCCATGAATTTGTGTGGCTTTCCTTATCATGCTCATCGCCGCCTCCCTCGTGCCCGCCTGCCAGCTCGCCCGGCACGACTTGCACGTGCGCAGAGTTTTGACTTTTTCTGTGTGCACGGCTTCTCCTGAACAGACTGCACCGCGCGCACACAGCCGCGCAGTTATCCCCATTGCTGCCCTCGCGCTCGCTTTGTCTGTTTTTCTGTCCGTCTTCCTTTCTTTTGATTCTTTCTGTCAATCTTTGGATTCTTTCTTTCTTTCTTTCGTGTGATTTTCCCAAATTCTTTCTGTCTGCTGTCTTTCTTCATTTCTTGTATTCATTCATTTTTCTTTTCATTTTTCTTCTTTTTGGCT
>JAWQFJ010019885.1:0-19020 GCA_034096865.1 Theodoxus fluviatilis | reverse complement strand
ACCAAAATGACTTTCTTTATTAGCAAAATGTCTCCCTATAAGTACAAAATCAGAAAACTGCTTGTTTATTGTTAACCATGATAGTATACTGTTATCAGTATGATGGCCTTTGCTAGCCCAGGCTGGAAATCTGTGGTGCATCTCCTTCTGATATAGTACTCCTTGGTTAACTCATAAAAAGACCTGTTTGCAAACACTTTTGCGACTTGCGTCAAATAAAACCGTGGATTTCTTATCGTTGTGTAGATTATCTATCAGATTTTAAATTATTTTCATAACGACGAATGACATAAGTATTACAAATGAATTTCGTTTCTGTCATATTTCCTGATTTCTTGAGATCGGTGAAGATAAGCTAGGCGGTTTCCCTGTGCCTCACACTGCCATTATCAGCTCCAATCACGTGACTGCGGGTGCAGCTGCAGCAGCAGCAGGATGGATTGCTCTGTGATTGCAGGGCACTGGAGCCGTCTGCCAGTCATCTGTCAAGAACCGACACGTCATCCATCACCACCCACCACCATCCTGACTCAGGTTACACACACCATCACCCCTACTACCACCGCCCTTACTCAGTTTCACCACCACCACCGTCCGTACTCAGTTTCACCATCACCACCATTCTTACTCAGTTTCCCCACCACCACCATTCTTACTCAGTTTCACCACCACCACCATTTTTACTCAGTGTCACCACCACCACCATTTTTACTCAGTTTCACCACCACCACCGTTCTTACTCAGTTTCACCACCACCACCATTCTTACTCAGTTTCACCACAATAACCATTCTTACTCAGTTTCACCACCACCACCGTTCTTACTCAGTTTCACCACCACCACCGTTCTTACTCAGTTTCACCACCACCACCATTCTTATTAAGTTTCACCACCACCACCATTCTTACTCAGTTTCACCACCACCACCATTCTTACTCAGTTTCACCACCACCATCATTCTTACTAAGTTTCACCACCACCACCATTCTTACTCAGTTTCACCACAATCACCATTCTTACTCAGTTTCACCACCATCACCATTCTTACTCAGTTTCACCACCATTCTTACTCAGTTTCACCACCACCACCGTTCTTACTCAGTTTCACCACCACCACCGTTCTTACTCAGTTTCACCATCACCACCATTCTTACTCAGTTTCACCACCACCACCGTTCTTACTCAGTTTCACCACCACCACCGTTCTTACTCAGTTTCACCACCACCACCATTCTTACTCAGTTTTACCATCACCACCGTTCTTACTCAGTTTCACCACCATTCTTACTCAGTTTTACCACCACCACCATTCTTACTCACTTTCACCACAATCACCATTCTTACTCAGTTTCACCACCATTCTTACTCAGTTTCACCACAATCACCATTCTTACTCAGTTTCACCACCACCACCGTTCTTACTCAGTTTCACCACCACCACCCCTACTACCTCCGCCCCTACTCAGTTTCACCCCCACCACTACACCATTTTACTTCTATCTCATAGTCATCTCTAGCTCCATTTCATTTTACCCCCTCGTCCACTAGCAATTCCCTACGTGTCCCTATCTTCTCATCCCACCCACCCCACTCCCTCCCCTAGCCGTCACTCTTTGTTTTCTCATCCAACAGGCCACCCACCCACCCCTTCCACACCCATCAACCCTTCTTCCGCTGTCTGTCTGTCTTTCTGTCCGTCCATCCATCCGCCCCCCCCCCCCTTTCTCTCTCTCTGCTTCTGGGTATCTCTCTCTGGTTTTGTGTTTCTGTTTCTCTCTCTCTCTCTCTCTCTCTCTCTCTCTCTCTCTCTCTCTCTCTCTCTCTCTTTCTCCCTCCCTCTCCCTCTCTCTCTCTCTCTCTCTCTCTCTCTCTCTCTCTCTCTCTCTCTCTGTCTCCATCCCATTCCCTCTACCCTGTACTCTCGCCTGTACTCCCACTCTTCCCTTCAATGTCATAATCAGCCCTGCACCACTTGGTGGGCTACCACTTCCTCACCGTGGACTCCTTGGAGGTGTGCTACATGATCCTCACCGTGGACTCCTTGGAGGTGTGCTACATGATCCGAGAGGTGAGGGATGGGAGCATTCTGTGAACCTGAGTTAGTAGTGACTCTGGCGCAGTTCGCAATGAATACGTAATAGACGTGACCCTTTGCATTACAGCATTGCACCAAAAATAGTTCGGTCTGATAATATTTTCCCCACATTTTACAGAAGTCATTCAGATGTCAAAATGTGTTTCCATTTCAACACAAACATTTTATTTTATCGAATAAACGCTTGTTTATCGCCTCAGCAAGCGTAAGTTATGAGTTTTGTGCGAAATAGTCTTAGAAATACTTTAACGGCGTATGTCAGAGAGCAGATCGGCTATCCCACAAGCCTCTCATGTGACTTCCTCATGCATGTTCCAGACGGAATCGTTCCATCACGTTGTTGTTGTCGCGTACCTGGGCTAAACACTACCAGGATCACCTAAGTGGGTGAGATGATTGCGTGTGTGACTGTTTTTCAACACCCCGCCATTATAGGCAGCCACACTCCGTCTTCAGGGGATTTGATCTCTGTCTCCAGAGAATGCCAGTTGTTATGTAAGAAGCTTACCACGGCTGAAGATAATCCCCACATAACAGTACAACATAACAACATTTTGAAGATAATCCCCACATAACAGTACAACATAACAACATTTTGCTGTAGCCTTGGTTTTTGGCTGGAGTCAACAAATAACAACAGCCTTTGCCCAAGGCAAAGTTCCATCACGTGATATGAACTGTGCTAGAGACTGTTTCGCCGGTAAGCGAAGTCTCTAGTAGACTAGAATGGGATGGGAGATGACTTACTTCTCCGCGTATTGTCGTGCTCACGCAGGTCACTGTCGAAACTGGCACATCCGCCAGACAGAGGGAGACATTTATGGATAAATGGATGTGTGAAGGATTATGCAGGTGAGATCGATCGTAGCTTGTTGTTGCTGATGCATGTTGAGACGCATCAACCTTGTTTTTCATGAGATAGTGTTTCTGGGTGGGCCGGACTTGAGAGAATTCAACGAAACACAACAACATGGTTCACTTGGTAACAACTCCTTCTTCAGTCGAAGGTGGCGATTTACGTTAGACAGAAATGCGCAAATTAGAGAGGGAGAGAGAGAGAGAGAGAGAGAGAGAGAGAGAGAGAGAGAGAGAGAGAGACAGAGACAGACAGACAGACAGAGACAGTCACAGAGACAGAACGACACAGAGACAGACAGACAGAGACAAACAGAAACGCAGAGAGAGAGAGAGAGAGAGAGCCAGATGCACTACGCCACCTATATTTAATGCGTCGTGTAATCGTTGCGTCTTGAAGAGACTTTGGAGTAGAAATAGTAAGAACTGTCAACTATCACTACTGCGTTTTCACACCTGTCTGCGACTTCGTTGACAAGGTCCGCAATCGGAATCTTCCGGTTGTTTGTTGAATTGCGATTTACAGGTCGCCGACGGCTACGATCTTGCAGACATTTTGTTTTCCCTAGCATGGGAAGGGCTGCGGAGTGGGGGCGGCGGTTGTCCCGTGGTTCCAGGATGGCAGGGGGTCCGTCCTTGTCCCTGTGAACTCATTTAATGTGTTCTTTTACGAGAATGATACCTACGCGCCCTCGCAGAGCAATCACATGACCTCCCCGCGCGACTGCATTGACCGCAGGCGAACGACTAACTGTGCTGATGAATGCACCTTTTGTTTTTAAGATCGGGATTTGACGTAGTGGCTCCACCTGTTGGCGGTTGTGCGAGGTGATCAGGTACCGTGGTTCAATCCCTGCTCGGGAGGACTGGACTGTTTTTCTCCATCGTTACAGTCTCAACATTTTTTAATCCGCCTAAAAATGAAACGTTCGTCAGACCCTCTTCATGTGTTCCCTTATCAGAATGATATCCTTGTGGACTCGTAAATGTCTGTAGGCCCAGTCTGGAGTGGCAGAGTTTGAAGGCAGGTGGTGCACTGGAATTCTGTTGGGGCCAAAGGGACCGTCGCAGCTCTGTGGTTCCCGGGCTGCCGCACGTTGCTGCCAACGGTCCGCCTCCGGCAAGTCGGACGCCTTAATTAAGGCCTCCGCACACAAGGCAACCAAAGTCTCTTGCCACGTTGCTTGCGGCTAATTGCTTGCCATGTGGCAGGCAATGCTGGAAGCTGAGCTCGCACACGCTTCCACTGTGACCTTTCACCTCTCGCCACGTTGCGAACACGTCGACCTGCGGACACATGGTTCTGCGTGTGACCTGCATTTCGAAATTTAATATGTGGGAGCTTTCACGACCTATTGATGCATTCAACATACAGCTTTGATAAATTAATGCTGTTCATGGCTTACATTTTCTTTGGATGGGGTTTCTAGTGTCCCCAAATTCAGCGTTTTCTGTGCGAAGCGAAGACGTCCGCCATTAAATGTGCAATAGTCGCGAGAACACGAAAACGAGGCACTTGGTGGATTCACAGAGAGTGGCTGGAGTGGCACGCCACTGCCCCCAAAACTAGAACAGGTTGAAACACGAGCAACTCAGTTGCTGGTGGCGTGGAAAGTTGCTTGGAATGCCAGTTGCTTTCAACCGACATCGCACACCGACACGAAGCAATGTATGGCAAGCAATCGAGTTGCCGGAGTGGAGTTGCCTCGTGTGCTGAGGCCTTTGCGGGAGATATCTCGCCACCGGGCACGACCCAGCGCTACTGCTTGCAACTCAAATGGTGAGATGGCACACCATCTCATGTTTTCCTTCAATTTTTGTCCTTATGGCGCTTTCGTGGACGACTTATGTTCCGCCTTCCTTGTTCCAGTTCGCAACAACAACTCCAACACCAACAACAAAACCCAGCTGTAAACAGATGCGGAGTCCACCCTCCATGTATGAGGCGATATTTCGCCTTTCAGCAGTGGGTATCCCACCGTGTTACGTCTTAGGCACGAAAAACTTTGATTATCTCAGAAAGACTGGCGCGTGGCTGCACGAAACTCTCTGCCTTATCTGCCAATTCAATCATGGGACAAGTTTAAAGTTCTCTCAAGGTCGCCGTGCTCTACTTTAGGAATATCCTTGGTTGCAGAACCCATTTGCTCCCAGCGCGCTCCCCCAGTGGGTTCGGGGTAAGAATTGACCCACCGCGTCTCCCTACGCGATTCGTAAGAGGCGAATAACTAGGGGCACTGTGACTGTGCGTTTACTCTAAATTGTCCAGTGATTTTCGTGCTTAATGGCTTTACATAGCCTACAAAAGCTGATAGGCCGTAAAACACCATCCATCCATCCATTCATCCATCCCAGCGCGCTTTTTACCTCCCAGACGATGCCGACGTGGAAATTTGTCTTGGAAGTCAGACGGGAGATAGTTCCAGGAGGCAGTAGGTGATCGATCTCTTTCTGTCTGCTCCGGCCGTGCGCTGGGAGCGTCCTTGAGCCAGATGTTCGTGAGGAACGCGGTGCATGGAGTCGCGTGTAGAGCGGACAGGCTGACTGACGTGACGAGAGTATGGCGGAAAGAGACGCCCGTTGTGCGTGACGTCATTTGACACGCTGCTCGGTACATCCCCAAATTTAGATTTCTCCGTGTCTGCATGGCCGCGGCATGGTGCAAGTGCAGTCACGCAGCAAGCGAAATGCTGTTTAAAATCTGCATGATAAAATTTATGTCAGTTATATATCAAATTGCGGGTCTAAAATGGTACGCATTCAAAGTCGTCTTCAGGGTTACAAGGTCGTCTGCATTGATGTGTTTTGGAGGAAATAGATTTTCCTTTCGAGACAATCTGTCTTGAGTTACTCTCATTATGTACTGAGTTTGGTGGGTCTTTCTTAATATTTATCAACTTGTTTCTTACCAGATCTGATCGAATGGTTCGACGGGTCTCACAACGGCTAAAATCAACTTCCACCCCTCACCCTCTTATATTATCTTGTAGTGTGCAAAAGTCTTGTCTGTAAAAGTTTTCTCAGCAGCAGACGATCTTACGCGTTGGGAAGTTATTCTCAAGCAGCATTGCGAAATATCTTCCACCAGTCTTCATCCACCCTGAAGGATTCTCATTTTCCCAAGGAGTTCATCCTCGTTTGAAGCGTGTGTGTGCGCGCGTGCGTGCGCGTTTGTGTGTGTGTGTTTGTGTAAGAGTGTGTGTGTGTGTTTGTGTGTGTCTGCATGTGTACGTGTCTGTATGTATATGTGTGTATGTGTCTGTGTGTCTGCGTATGTATGTGTGTGTCTGCGTGTGTGTGTCTGTGATAGAGTGTGTGTGTGTGTGTGTGTGTGTGCATGTGTATGTATATGTGTGTATGTGTCTGTGTGTCTGCATGTGTATGTGTCTGCGTGTATGTGTGAGTCTGTGTGTCCGCGTGTGTGTGTGTGTGTGCGCGCGCACGCGAGCGCGCGTGTGTATATGCGTGCATGCGCGTGTACGACTGAGATGATGTCTGGTGATTTCTATGCGATGGCCTTGACTCTCCATGACATTCATCAGTGCTGAGGGCAGTGGAAGCAGAAACCTCTCTTGGACGGGATCTACGCAGTGAATGAAGGTTGCATAAGAACCTTCGCGAACGCCTTTTATGCAATGAAGTCTAACAAGAGAGATTCTGCTGGGAGTGTTGAGCAGTAGTGAAGCCTTATAATAAGGGCCTACTTCTCTCTCTACGTTCAGCGCGGCCAGTCCCAGAAACTAGGAGGCCTTGTCTGCTGAAGATTGCCGAAGCCTAGTCGAGTTGAAATTGGAGTGGTGCTCTCGGAATGAATCTGGGGTGGAATTTTTAAAAGTATTGTTTCATAATCTAATTGTATTGCCCATTAGAAATAATACTTGCAGATAGGGAAAGTCACCTTGAAGATGAGAGAGACCAGGTTATTGCGGAAGTGTACTCACTGTTTGGCTGGGTCATGCGTGGATGATGTACCTAATGCTGAGGAATACTTCACTGATCGCTGCGAAAAACAAGAAATGCATTTTGGTATGTTTCGTTGAACATAGCGTTGGACATGAGTTGGAAAGGTACGACTTCGAAAAAGGATTTCACCTCCAGCTACCTCAGTGTCATGACATCAGATGTATGTACTTGAGAGGAAAAAAAACTTGCCTTGACATGTTCTCAGGTGCATACCCCCTGTGGGTTGGGGGTGAGAATAGACCCACCGCGCCTCCCTACGTGTTTCGTAAGAGGAGAATATCTCGGGACATCTCTAAATTATTCTAGAGATTTTCGTGCTTTATGGCCTTACATAGCCTACGACGGCTGACAGGCCGTAAAACTTCATCCGCCCCTGGCAGTATTTAAGGTGTGGGCATGCAGCTCTCAAGTACAGGTTCCCTCGTCCAACAGGCGTAGAAGTGACGACGATGACAATGGCTATGAGGGACGACAACGTTGACGATGATGATGATGATGACGTTGACGTCGACGACGACGACGATGAAGATGAATAATGAATTAAGTTCTACGGCCGATCAGTCTGTGGGCTATGAAAGGCCATTGGCCATGAGCAATAACTGGAGCTCGTTAAAGTTAGAGAAAGTCAAGTGGCGCTTTCCATTGTAACTCCTTTGTTTTTTTAATCACGTTGGGAGACGCGGTGGGTCTATTCTAGCCCCCAGAGATCAGGGGGATGAGGAAGAGGATGGGTAGGATCACCTCACACCAAGTATGAATATACCAGCAACAACGTATTATGACAGACTTTGGTATTACGTACAAAACCCGGTCGGGGGATACATAGCCAAGGCCTTGACCTTAGGAAGAGTCCGTGCCTCGATGTTGCGTGGGTAGGGAGGGTGAGGGCAGCGCTCCAACAGCTGGGCAGGGAGCACGCCCCGACAGGTTTACAGCGTGTGTCAGGGTCCGCGGCCCCTAGAGTAGCGCTGTCCCCACCTCCAGTGCTGCCCCTTTGTTGCCCCACCCTGGCTTGCTGCTGACGCCAGCTCGTTGGCACGTCCGCAGTAGTGCCGCCCGTCCCTGAGGAGCTGCCTCGTCACCTGGGTCTGGTGGACGTAGACCTCTCCCCTGTTCCACGAGGCTTGCCCTGCCTCCCCCGCCATTCCTGTCTCTTGTACTTTTCCCTCTTCCCCAGCAGTCTTACCCTGTCCCCTCCCCCTCCCGTTCTGTCCCCCTTCCCCCCCCCCCCCCCCCTTGTCTCCCCGTTCCTTCTCTCCTTCTCAGTCCCCAACTCTTTCTTTCTGTCTGAACACTTTTCTTACAGTCCTCACTCCCGTCTCCCCGTTCCCTTTCTATCGTCTCTGTCCCCGCCACTATTTCTGTTGTTTTCATGGTTCTTCCCAAGGAGTTCTATCTCTCACTAGCCTTTTCCTTTGCTCTCTGGTCTTTCGCACCTTTTCCAGATCCCATCACCCATCTCTCTCTCATTTTCTTCCTCTTCCTCTTTTTAATCATCTGAATTCGGTCATGTCCTTCCTCTTGTCTCTTCCTCCCTGCTGATCTTTCTGTCTGCCTGCCTGCCTGCCTGCTGATCTGTCTGTCTGTCTGTCTGCCTGCTTGTCTGTCTGTCTCTTTGTCTGTCAGTCCGTCTGTCCGTATGTCTCTGTCTCTCTATCTTCTTGGCTGCCTGCCCGTCCGTCTGTCCGTCCGTCCGTCTGTCTGTCTGTCTGTCTGTCTGTCTGTCTCTCTCTCTCTCTCTCTCTCTCTCTCTCTCTCTCTCTCTCTCTCTCTGTCTGTGTCTGTCTCTGTCTGTTTCTCTCTCTGTCTGTTTCTCTCTGTGTCTGTTTCTCTCTGGGTTCTCTCTCTCTCTCTCTCTCTCTCTCTCTCTCTCTCTCTCTCTCTCTCTCTCTCTCTCTCTCTCTCTCTCTCTCTCTCTCTCTCTCTCTCTCTCTCTTCCTCCTCCGTGTGTGTGTGTGTGTGTGTGTGTGTGTGTGTGTTTGTGCATGTATGTATATGCCTGTCTTTCTGTCTGTCCGTCCGTCTGTCTGCCAGTCTTTTATCTGCATGCCTCTATTTCCCCATCTCCCGTTATCCCCCCCCCCCTTACCACCCCCCACCCCCCTTTTTGTCTCTGTCAATCAGCACCCCCATCCTCAACACCAGAGTGCCGGGGTGTGGGGACAATGGTTCCAATGTGCAGGCTGCCAGATCTATTTCATGCCTGACCGTGTCTCTGACCATGGACAATTGCTCTCCAACCTCTCCCCTCTCCTGATGACTCCATTCTCGCAGGTCCCCCTTTTCGCCCCACTGGGCAGGGCATATGGCGGCTTGGCTTGTGGACACAGGTACTGGCAGTGAGGTTGCGTGAGGAAGACGGCCCCCTCCCCCACTCCGCCATGCTCTTCCCCTCTCCCTAACCATTAGTCATTGCTTAGTCGCCAGACCAGACCAGGGGTCTTATGCATGGAGTGAGACAGCAGTAGGCTAGCCAAAATAATGTAGACCAGAGATGTGTTTACCAGGACTAGGATAGGCTAGGTGGGGGGTCAGAATAGACCCACCGCGTCTCCCTACGCGATTCGCGCTTACTCGGAACTAGTCTAGTGATTTTCGTGCTCAATGGCCTTACTTAGCCTACAATGGCTGATAGGCCGTAAAAATCCACCCACCCATCCATCCATCCACCCATCCACCCATCCATCCATCCATCCTTCCTTCCTTCCTTCCTTCCATCCATCTAGGATAGGCTAGCAATGTCTCGTCAAAGGCAATCCAACCGAGGCTCGTTTCGATTCGAATGGGGGGTTTTTATGTTCAGAGCTGAGCGCTGACGGCGAGCGCCTGCGTGCACTGGTTCGTGTAGGAGAAAAACTTTGGACTTTTCGAGCGCTCGCCATGAACCCTTGTCTCTGAACATGTTTAAAAATACATTTTAAAACGAAACGCACCTCGGTTGGATTGCCTTTGACTAACTTTGCTCGCCAGTCCTAGCTAGTCCTAGCTAGTCCTAAGAAACTCGCCTCAGGCCTACGCTACTTGGCTAGCTTACAGTTGTCTCGCTTCAAACATAAGACTCCATCTGATTAAGTAGGGTTTTTTCCCCGGGCAGTGTGCAATTTTTTTTTTACTGAATATTTTCTTATTTTATTCTATTTCATCTCTTCTCTTCTACTCAACTCTACTCTACCCTACCCCACTCCACTTCACTCCACTCCACTCCAGCGGCAGTAGCCATGGAGATGGCGACAGACTAACCATGAGACGGCAGCAGCCAAGGCGGACAGCACGGAACCCATGATTCGCGTGTCGTTGCAGGACTCTCGCTTGTCTCCGCGTACGCGCCTCAATCAAGACTGGTTGCCAGTCTTGGAAAATACTTATGTCCAATTGATTTTGTTCTTTTGATGTATTATAATTCTGCAACAGGCCTGAAGAAGGCCTCCGCAAAAAATGTTTCGTTTGTTCATTCGTTCCACTCCACTCCACTCCTCTCTGCTCCACCCTACCCTACCCTACCCTACCCTACGCTACCCTACCCTACCCTACCCTACCCTACCCTACCCTACCCTACCCTACCCTACCCTACCCTACCCTACCGTACTCTACCCTACCCTACCCTACCCTACCCTACCCTACCCTACGCTACCGTACTCTACCCTACCCTACCCTACCCTACCCTACCCTACCCTACCCTACCCTACCCTACCCTACCCTACCGTACTCTACCCTACCCTACCCTACCCTACCCTACCCTACCCTTACCTACCCTACCCTACCTAACCTACCCTACCCTACCCTACCCTACCCTACCCTACCCTACCCTACGCTACCGTACTCTACCCTACCCTACCCTACCCTACCCTACCCTACCCTACCCTAACCCTAACCCTAACCCTACCCTAACCCTACCCTACCCTAACCCTACCCTAACCCTAACCCTACCCTACCCTAACCCTAACCCTAACCCTAACCCTACCCCCCAACCCTAACCCTACCCTAACCCTACCCAAACCCAACCCTACCCTAACCTTACCCTAGCCCTACCCAAACCCTACCCTAACCCTACCCTAACCCTACCCTACCCTAACCCTAACCCTAACCCTAACCCTACCCCTAACCCTAACCCTACCCTACCCTAACCCTACCCTAACCCTACCCTAACCCTAACCCTACCCTACCCTAACCCTACCCTACCCTAACCCTACCCTACCCTAACCCTACCCTAACCCTACCCTAGCCCTACCCTAACCCTACCCTAACCCTACCCTAACCCTACCCTAACCCTACCCTAACCCAACCCTACCCTAACCCTACACCTAACCCTACCCTAACCCTACCCTAACCCTACCCTAACCCTAACCCTACCCTACCCTACCCTACCCTACCCTACCCTTACCTACCCTACCCTACCCTACCCTACCCTACCCTACCCTTACCTACCCTACCCTACCCTACCCTACACTACCCTACCCTACCCTACCCTACCCTACCCTACCCTACCCTACCCTTCCCTTCCCTACCCTACGCTACCCTACCCTACACTACCCTACCCTACCCTTCCCTTCCCTTCCCTACCCTTACCTACCCTACCCTACCCTACCCTACCCTACCCTACCCTTACCTACCCTACCCTACCCTACCCTACCCTACACTACCCTACCCTACCCTTCCCTTCCCTACCCTACGCTACCCTACCCTACCCTACCCTACCCTACCCTTCCCTTCCCTACCCTACGCTACCCTACCCTACAATACCCTACCCTACCCTACCCTTCCCTTCCCTTCCCTACCCTTACCTACCCTACCCTACCCTACCCTACCCTACCCTACCCTACCCTACCCTACCCTACACTACACTACCCTACCCTACCCTACCCTACACTACACTACTCTACCCTACTCTACTCTACTCTACTCTTCTGTTCTGTTCCGTTCCGTTCAGTTCTTTTCCGTTTCGTTCCATTCCATCTCAGTCTAGTCTAGTCTCTTTTGTTTAATCCTGTTGTTAATACTTTAAACTTAGTTTTTGACTGAAAAAGCAGTGAAATTTTTTTTGCTGGCCGGTTTAGTCGACGCCCAAGACGGTGATAAACTGTATTGCAGTTCAAGCTGCATGGAGTAGCACTTAGTACTTATCGAATTAGCCTGGAATGAGATGAGTACGTGGGTTAGGGCACTGAAAGAAGGGGGTGGGGGCGAGTAGGGGGGCGGGAGTGTGTGGAAAGAGAGATAGTGGGATTGTCAAATGGAGAGAAAAAAAACCTGAAATCTCTCCTCTATCTGAGTCCTCGTACCTCCGACGGTGTCAAGCTTGATGGATTCCTCGCACTTCCCACGTGCAGGGCATTTTCGTATTGAACTGCGCAGGTCCCCTGCCGGGTCACTTGGAAGAGGCTCTTGTTTTCACGTGTAAACCACGGCTATTATGATCCGTTGTAATCAATGAGTGCTTGTCTCTTCGGAGAGAGAGAGAGAGAGAGAGAGAGAGAGAGAGAGCGAGAGAGAGATAGAGAGCAAAAGAGAGAGAGCGAGAGAGAGAGAGCGAGAGAGAGCGCGCGCGAGAGAGAGCGAGAGAGAGAAAGCGCACGAGAGAGAGAGAGAGCGAGAGAGAGAAAGCGCACGAGAGAGAGAGAGCGAGAGGGAGAGAGCTTGAGGGAGAGAGCGAGAGGGAGAGAGAGCGAGAGCGGGAGAGAGAGCGAGAGAGAGCGAGAGAGAGCGCGCGCGCGCGAGAGAGAGCGTGAGAGAGAGAGAGAGAGAGAGAGCGACAGAGAGAGAGCGACAGAGAGAGAGAGCGACAGAGAGAGAGAGAGCGACAGATAGAGAGAGAGAGAGAGCGATAGAGAGAGAGAGCGACAGAGAGAGAGAGCGACAGAGATAGAGAGAGAGAGAAAGCGAGAGAGAGAGAGAGAGAGCGCGAGAAAGATAGAGCTAGAGAGAGAGAGAGAGAGCGAGAGAGAGAGAGCGAGAGAAATAGCGAGAGAGAGAGAGAGAGAGAGAGAGAGAGAGAGAGAGCGAGAGAGAGAGAGCGAGAGAGAGAGAGACAGCAAGAGAGAGAGAGCGAGAGAGAGCAAGAGAGAGAGAGAGCGAGCGAGAGCGCGAGAAAGAGAGCGAGAGAGAGAGCGAGAGAGAGAGAGTGAGAGAGAGCGAGAGAGAGAGAGAGCGAGATAGAGAGATTGATTGACTGATTGATTTATTGCGGCCGACGACCTGTCTTAGTACTATGCAATTTATGTACAGAAAAGAAAAATAGTGAAATGTACATAGCTGAAATTTGATGCTCTAAAGTTCATCATGCATGAATAAAATGTTCTTAATGTACAGATCTTAAAACATTCGCCGTTGGCAATAAGTCCCTAGGTGAAGCATAGAACAGTATCATCATCGCGTATGTATAGGAATATAATTCAATTAAAATTATTTGTCACATATACAATGTGCACTATGATTAGTTCCATAATAAGGGCACTCATGCAAATATAAAATAGTTATCGCTTCCTCTTAAGGATGAAAGGCAGGTTGCCTCCTGCATACTTTAAATATACATTTAAAACGTACAATCAGCTCTTTGTCCCACCTCTACCGTAAATGAACTTTCACATGGTTACCTAACCTACAACTGGCGGATTTTGGCCACAGATGATTAAAAAAGGAAAGTCATGTACAATGCCCCTGTGCCTATTGCTTACACATTGCCTGGTTTCTTAATGCTAGCGCAGTATGTACAGTGCACCTCTCTGGTTTTCTCCGCGCCTTTTCCATCTATCAAGTAGGCATGTGTATACCCTGCACGATGGAAACCAATGTGTTTCACAATGTACTTTTCCCTCAGAACATTGTATTGTGGACAGCCAAGTAAAAAATGTTCCTCGTTTTCCATTTTATCAGTACAAAATGGACAAGAAAAGTCATCGTTACGTCTATAATGTCTTCCATTAATCCGCAAATCGTTAATTCCTAATCTGAATCTGATAAATACATCCCTGAATTTCTTCCTGCTTGTTTTTAAAAGTTCTGTACACTGCAAATCGCTCGCTGCTACAGATTTTCACAATGCACTCCTGCTTAAAACAATCATTTAACCTTTGTTGGAATGACCTCAAGAAACTTTTCTCGTCTGAGCATCCCCAATTTATCCAGACAAAGTTGTAGCCTAGTCTTGACAAACACTCCTCTACGGCCTTGGCCCAGTTTAATTCTGTTGGCAAGTTGAGATTGCACAACAAATGAAAGGTTTGCTTGGGGAGTCTATCCACCGACAGTTTGCCCAGCTTGAGCCAGTATTTTATCACTCTGGACATTGCATTGGCAAATAGGGGAAACCTACCCGTCTCGCCATATATCAAAGTGCTGGGTGATCTTACATCTAGATTAAAAAAACTGTTTGCACGCAAACATGTGCTCTTTTTCTGTGTCATTCGGTCTCGAAAGTCCCCATATCTCTGCGCCGTACAGAAGCATCGGAGCTACCTGAGCATCGAAGAGTTTAAAAAAGACAAAAGTGTTCAGGCTACGCAAGCCTCTCATAGTTTTCAGCAACTGGATAACCTTTTGCTTTGCTTTGACTCTTTGACAGTCTATTGCTACTGGAATGGACAGCTTGGTGGATAACATGTAGCCCAGATACTTGTAGCGATTAACCACCACCAGTTGTGCTCCATTTTTCATTATTGACTCACATGCGAAGCAAAAGTGAGTCTATGTACTGAGCCGTTTCGTCCGTCCGTCCGTCCGTCCGTCTGGGCGTCCGGGCGTCCGTCCGTCCGTCCGGGCGTAAAAAACTTAAACGTTGGATTTTTCTAGGAGACTATTAAGTCTATCAACACCAAATGTGGCATGATGGTGTATGATGATAAGGCCTCAAAAAACATACATAGTGACTTGACCTTGCTTCAAGGTCAAGGTCACAGGAGCCATAAATGTGGTCTCAAAAAAGTCATTTTTCACATTTTCCCAATTTTCTCCCACGTTATTGAGAATGGCGACCTTAGCTACAAGTGGTATATAGGTCAAAGCAAGCCCTATCTTTTGATACCAGTTTGGTTGACCTTGCTTCAAGGTCAAGGTCACAGGAGCTCTTCAAAGTTGGATTGTATACATATTTTGAAGTGACCTTGACCCTGAACTATGGAAGATAACTGTTTCAAACTTAATAATTATGTGGGGCTCATGTTATACTTTCATCATGAGACACATTTGTTCACATATCATCAAGGTCAAGGTCACTTTGACCCTTATGAAATGTGCCCAAAATGGGGTAGTGAACCACTAAAAGTGACTATATCTCATGGTAGAAAGTGCCAATAAGCACCATTGTGCTTCCTATGTCTTGAATTAACAGCTTTGCGTTGCATGACCTTGGATGACCTTGACCTTGGGTCAAGGTCACATGTATTTTGGTAGGAAAAATGTGTAAAGCATTTCTTTGTGTATGATGTCATTGGTAGGTTTAGTTGTTTGACCTTGACCTTAAAGGTCACCTGAAGGTCAAGGTCATATAAAGGTCAAGGTCAAGCATGTGAGTCGTATGGGCTTTGCCCTTCTTGTTCGCTAAATGTCCTCTTCTGAAGACCATGACTTTTGTTTTATCGATCTTAACAGTTAGTACCAGAGTTTTCGATATATACACCAAATTGTCGATCTGGTTTTGTAAACAAATGGGAGTAGTTGACAGAAGTACAATATCGTCAGCGAACAAAAGTAAATAAATTTCCCGTGCGCCTGGTATAAGCTGTATTCCATGCCGTCCACGTTCACGTACGTACATCGCAGCATAGGAAATATAAAGAGAAAATATAATCGGCGACTCGCTGGCCCCCTGTGTTAATCCAACCGGACAATCAAACTGCTCAGAATAAGATGAGTTCCATCTAACACAAGCAAGTAGCTGAGAGTAGACAGCTTTAAACATGCTTATGAACTTTGAAGACACACCCATTTTTGCCAAAACGTTCCACATGCACGTTCTGTCCACTGGGTCAAAGGCCTTCTTGTAGTCAATGAAAGCTGCGTACAGCTTGCCCCTGCCCCCACCATAGACATGTTTAACCACTACAGAATGAAGGGTAAAGATATGATCTACTGTGGGGTGTTCTGAGCGGAAGCTTGCCTGTTCGGAAGATATTTTGTCTCCATCTTCTGCCCAAGCTTTGAGGCGTTCAGTTAAAATAGATAAAAACAATTTGCTCACAACAGGAAGCAGAGAAATCCCTCTGTAGTTCGATGGAGCAGCTTGTTACCAGTTTTGAATATGGGTATGATAATGGATCGACTCCATTTCTGAGGGAAGTACTGCCTTTCATATAGGTAAACGAAGAATTCAGTGAGGAAAGGCAAAACTTGGCTTGCGGACATCTTCAACACGTCACTTGGGATTTCGTCAATCCCTGGTGCCTTCCCTCCTCTCATCTTCCTGATTGCCCACTTTACTTCCCCTTCTGTTATCGGAGCATCAAGGTCTTCATCGAATAAAATACATTGAGCTTCTTCCTCTGCAAGGCACGAGGTAGGGACAAGTTCATTCAGTTTAAAAAGATTTCTAAAATGTTCTGCCCATGCATCAATGCCGATATGAGGCAAAGACATTCTTCTATGTGTTGCCCGGTGTACCAGTGACCAAAAGGATCTTGGATCTCCCACTTTGTTTATAAGTTGATTGCATACGGATTCATTGTATGTGCGTTTCTTTGCTCTCATTGTTTCTTTATAACATTTCCTAGCTGTAGCATACAAGTCCTTATCAACTGCTGCACCTGAATTCCTGTATTCAGCAAGGGCTCTCCTGGCTTTGCGTTTGGCATTTCGACATTCCATATCATACCATCTTGCTGAGTTGCATGTTTCTGGCTGATGCAATGTCACATTCCGATACATGCAATGTGCACTAGACAACAAGGTGCTTTCAAATAATTGCAGGGCAGCATCAAGGCTACCATTTATAGCATCGCGAGCCTGCGCCAGGCCTTCTTGAAAGTCAGGGGATTTCATACACTGTTTGATATTTTCCATCTTGTCTCTGTCCCAGATGAGTTTTGATATTGTAGTTTTGCGTGGTCGTGTATGACTGTGGTGAACTTGTTGGGGACCAATGACAACTTCGAGGGGCATGTGGCTTGAGTGTACACTCTCTGCCACCTTTAGAGTAATTGGGCTACTAAAATTTTCTGGCGAAATTATACAGTAGTCCACCACACTTACTCCGTGTTGTGATATAAAAGTATATTTTCCATCCTTGTCATCCTGAACGCTCCCATTCAGTATACACAGGTGGTGGATTTCGCAAAAGTTAATTAACATCTTGCCAAATCGATTGGATGACTGGTCTTGAGATGACCGCACTGTTGTGAAATCCGAGCAGTAACAGCCTATCTCATCAGATTCCCCTTCACTCATACAGGTATCTTCATTCCCATTATGCAAGTTCCAACACCCAGTCCTTGCATTGAGATCTCCACAAATGAGTAGAGCTGCCCTGGGAAATTTTTCTTGGGTTTGCAGAAAGACATCCTCCAGAAGGTGAATGTTACATTTTACAGGCCTGTCTTTATAGTATGGAGAATCTGCGGGTGGTATGTACGCACTTATTACAATAAAATCATTATTTATCCAATTACGAAATCGCACAATCAGGATGTTGTCGTAATCACAAGGTACGGGAGACAAAAACCGAGCCCGTACCTTTCTAACCAAACTAACCACTCCTCCTGATCTTCTTCCTTGACGAGATAGTTTGATAGCTGGGAAGTGAAAGGCTATAAACTTGTCAAATTTGATATCAAAATCGAATTCTTTCATTGTAAAAGTTTCAATTAAGCAGCAGACGTCAAAATTACAAAGGTACTCTATAAATCCTGGTTCAGCAAGCCTTGCAGTCAGACCTTCAATGTTCCAGCTGACTAACTTGAGACTGCGTTTGGGTTCCACTGGACAAGAAAGGTGCACATAATGAGGTTCTCGATGCGAGTCAATAGTATCTATGAGTCGTCGGCCTGACCGTCAGGTCAGAGTGTATTGAGCATCTCTGGTACCCTCACGGGGCTGCCTATCCACCGGGCGGCGCAATCTGCCCTGCCACACGCCGTTTTGAACCGTTCGTGAACTAGATGCTTCCGATTCGCCGCTCTCTGTGTCCATGACGTCGTCATCCCCTCCTACAGATTCACCTGACTTACTTAATTCCAACTCCCCAACGCCCCTGATCTGCACATCTTCCGCACAACTAGGCCGTTCACAATCGTCCAGGACGACACTCTCTGCGCCCGTGTTGCTTCCCGGAGGGTCAGCACCTGCCGACCGGAGCCAGTCAAGCACAGAGCATTGTACTGTTCTTGACTGCAACCTGGGACACGGCGTCGACACGATCAGCGTAGGTGCCCTCGTTGCATTACTGCCCGCCTCGCCCACACCATGTGCAGGCGTGGCAAGCGGCGCGTGTCGGGCCCCATCAACGGAGGGCAGACTATCTTCCCTGGGATGGAAGGATGGTGAACTGCTTCCGGCACCACCAGAGCCGAAGTGACCGTCGTTCGCTTCCTTTTCCTGCAGTTCTTCTCGACATTCGCGTAGAAATGTGGCGACGTCTGCTCCAGACGGACCGGCGTCTCCGCCTGGAAACTGACTCAACTTTGTTGTCTCAGAGGGTAGGTCCTCCAAGGTAATTTGCATCTGAGTCCGTAAATCCCGCCGATGCATTCTTTGTTGCTTGCGTCCTCTCCGTCTCTTCCAGCCGAAGTATACATCTGGTCGTGTGGGGGCTTCAGGGGCGAGCGGTTGTTCTTGTTCGTGTCTGCTGTGGTTGTCTTCCTTCCTTGATTGCTGGTATACATGTAGCTCTGGAAACTCCGACGCCCATACGCCTGAGAAGGGTTCGCCCTCGTTTCAGCACCAGCATTTTGTCGGTTTCTTGAGCAAATTTCACCAAAACCGGACGGGAGGAGTTCTGCTCCTGCCAAAACGCCTTAAAACCTTGCCAGTCCAGGTAACATCTGGCATTGCTTCCCTCAGGAGATTAATAACACAGTGTAAATATTGCTCACGTGATTCGGGCACATTCTCGGGAACTCCGAAGAATTGCACACCGTTCAAACTTGCATGAAATCCTGGTTCAGTTTCTGGTCATTGAAGAA
>JAWQFJ010019884.1:17500-26855 GCA_034096865.1 Theodoxus fluviatilis | reverse complement strand
GATGGTATTCGGAATGAGTTTCCACGTCGTCAGATTTCTCCTCCTCTGTGGGATGTGTTTTTGATTTTGCGTTTTCTCTCTGGTTCGGTGTTCGAACCCATTGGTACTTGTTCATTCAAACGGCTTACTCAGAAGACTGTTTTTCTGGTTATGCTAGCTTGTGCGCGTCGGATCGGGGAAATCCACGCTCTGAGTGGTTTACCTTCGGATATAGAGTTCACCGGGGGGGACGAATCGTGCATTCTGTCTTTTCTGCCGGAGTTTCGGTGCAAGAATCAGGACTCTCTTTCCGACTGTCAGAGCATCGAGATTAAGGGGCTCTCTTCTATTCTCGATCCTAGCGATGCTGACTGTGTGAACTGTCCGGTGCGTGCACTCAAATGTTACCTGGCTCGAACTCAGTCCCGTCGTCTTCGGAAGCGGAGACTGTTTCTGCCCCTTACGCGTCGTCACGCTGAGGTGTCAAAAACGTCAATTTCTTGCTGGATACGCATTTTGATCACGGATGCGTACAAGAATGCGTTGCTTGAACCTCCTGCTGGTGCCTCTCGGACTCATGAACTCCGCAAAGTGGCCACCTCTGTAGCGTTTGCCAAGAATGTCTCGTTGGCTCACCTTATGAGGGCGGCTTTCTGGCGCAGTGAGTGTGTGTTCACACGCCATTACCTGCGTGATGTTCAAGTTCGTCGTGTCAATGATACCTTTGGCATCAACAAGTTGGTTGTTGCGGGTTCGGCTCTTCGTGTTTGATGGTGAGTGGTTTATTTTGGTTTGGTGTTTATGCACAACCCGCCGCCCAGGTTGGGCAATCATATCACTGGTTTGTCTACTGGTAAGTTGGAGGGAAAACTTGAAGAAATTTAAACTAATTTCTATGTTTTCCTGACATACTTACCAGTAGACAAATTACTGTCCCACCCACCTCCCCGTTTGTGCATTGCTGAGTCTCAGCTTTGTCAAAGAGATGGAACGTGCTCTGCCTGCGCTATTTGTACCTGGCGAGTGGTGACGCGGCGCACTGGGAGTTACCTCCCTTTGCTCGTGGCGTCCCTAGCGCCATGTCTCGACCAAGCAGATTGGCCGTTGCAGGCAGGCACGTGTGGGTATGAATTATGCTAATTCTTTTTTCGAGGTCAATAGGTCATATATCACTGGTTTGTCTACTGGTAAGTATGTCAGGAAAACATAGAAATTAGTTTAAATTTCTTCAAGTTGCGGGAAAACACGGGGACTTGGGGAAGTACTTGCCAAGGAGGCGAGCGGTGTTGTTCCCTTCTCAATCCTCTCACAGATATATTCACAACACATACACGTGTCTCTATTTACGGCACATCACTGACCACGGTGATCTCTGGACAGGTGAAGAGTGAGCGACTACACCTGGAGGAACAGCTAGACCACTTTCGATCAATGCAGGCTGCCACCCAGTCTGCAGCAGACTATGGGAGGAGGCTGGTCTCCCTGAGTTTGGCCTCTGAGTTGACCAAGGCAAGTGCTGACTTGGAGAGGACTGCTGCTGACCTGAAGGAGAAAGTGACTACACCTGTGGCTGCTGCTGCAACCTTCCAGGTATTTTGCTCTTGAGTTTTCTATGACAGAAAGAGGTGTGGTTTTCTTTGGGGATGCAAACTGTGACAGCCAAGAAAAGTCCATGCTACAACTCACTTCCAGCCCTCAGCCTCACACCCCACCTCATCCTAAATCAATGCTGTGCATCTTCTTCCTTTTGAAGTAAAGTAATATGAAGCCAGAAAGTGTTTGTTTCTGTCTGTAATTGGTGTATGTTTGTGTGCAATGGGAGGGTGAAAAAAGCAGGACACGTAAAATCACCCATCCCAATGCAGAGCTGGTTGAGGTGGCAGTAGGAGTTGTCTCCCCTAGACTATGAGACGAGCCTAAGTCCAAGAAGAGAAAAAAGATGGGAAAATGCAATTACGATTGTATGACAAATATTTATGTATATGATTAGTAATTTAACACACCTTTTGTAATGCAGAAAAGGAGAAAGGAGCCTTGTAATGCGAGAATTCATACAGAAATAATACCTGCTGGAAGCAGCTTTTAAACAGCACTGCAAGACTACTTGTATCTCCATTTTGCAAACTATAAATGGCTTGGCTTTAGGTCCCCTTCTGTCAGCACACTGTAACACTTCTCTCATTATAAAGTTTTGTCCTCAAAAAGTGTATATTGAACATCCATCAAACGACTGAGTAATGAATGACTCTTGGTTACTTTTCTGTGTGCTAGAATCCTGCAGACGCTATACAGTCCTTGTTGCTCCATCACTGAGGCAGTGTGCTTGTCTTGTGAGTGCAGACGTGTGCAGCCTTGCACTTTGGCAGCCAGCTGCTGCAGCAGTTGAGTGAGGGCTTGAGGCCTGGTGCAGTGTTGGTGTGTGCTGCAGTAGAGTGGTGTGTGTGGTGGAGACAGCAGCAGCCCTGGGCTGAGTTGGCAATGTGGTTTTGTTGTTGCAGGTGGGGACAGAGAAGCTGGAGGAGCTGAGAGCCTTGCTGGAGTCCCTGGGAACAATCAGTAAGACCTTCTCTGCTGTACTGAAAGTATCATGTGGACATGTGTCTGGCAAATTTGCACTGTAGGTATGCTAAGCCCAGAACAGACTGTTACTTTGATTTGATATTTACCAACAAGGCATTACATGTGTGAATGAGAGTGGAGTCCTTTGTGTCTTGATTCTGATCACTTTGGAGCAATGAAAACTTGTCTTTCCTGAGACTGACAGTGAGTGAGGTGTGTTTATTGCAGCACAGTGAGGGAAAATGGGTGATGTGTATGTAGTGAATGAGTGTTATGTGTGTGCAGTTAGTGAAAGTGTGTCATAATGTGGTCTAATGGAGAATGTGTCATCTCTGAGCCATGAATGAGTGTTGTATGTATGTAGAAAGAGAGTGTGTCATAAGTGTGCAGTGACTGACAGTGTGTCATAAGTGTGCAGTGACTGACAGTGTGTCATAAGTGTGCAGTGACTGACAGTGTGTCATAAGTGTGCAGTGACTGACAGTGTGTCATAAGTGTGCAGTGACTGACAGTGTGTCATAAGTGTGCAGTGACTGACAGTGTGTCATAAGTGTGCAATGACTGACAGTGTGTCATATGTGTGCAGTGATTGACAGTGTGTCATAAGTGTACAGTGAGTGGTTGTGTTATGTGTATGGTGAGTGAGAGTGTCATAAGCACGCAATGACTGACAGCGTGTCATAAATGTGCAGGGAGTGATAGTGTCATGCTTATAGTGAGTGAGAGTGTGTGTCATAAGGATGCATGATAATTGTGCAATAAATGAGAGTCTGTCTCTTGTGTTCAGTGCAGTGCAGTGAATGAGACTGCATCATCTATGAACAGTGTAGTACAGCCAGTCTTCCTTTGACTTGCAGAGTCTCAGGCTGCTGCTACTGCTGCTGTCCCCACTGGCGTGAGAGACCTTCCACTTGTCTGTGAGTAGCAAGATGTACACACACACTTCCACCAACATTCAGTCCTTCATGCTTGTGTAGGTGGCTGAGACTGCACTGGCACTTGTAGCTGTAGCATTGTAGAGACTTGAGCTGTGTCCAGTGGATGACTGTGAATAGTTGTTGCTTTGTTGTCCTTCCCCAAGATTATCATACAGCCCCTGCTGCCTAGATACCTCCCTCATCAGCTGGATTACTGTGGTCATTGTGCTTTCGGGGCCTGCTCCAGTAGATGTCGCACAGCCGTCCCAAAGCAGCACTTCTGTGCCACCGGGAGGTATCTCTCTAATGTGACATCAAACCTGTTTAGGCCTCATGTGCCTTCTCCAAATCTACAGTGAGGCAGCTTCAGCACTGCTTTGCAGTTTCTTCAGTACCGCATTTACCTGCCTCGCCTCTGTACCCAGGTTTCTCAGCAGCCTAACCATGGACCCACAAATGAAAGTTGTGACAGTCACACCAGATGCATGCTACATGGCATCAGTCACACATGCACCTTTTGTCACAAGCTTTGCTTCCACTGCTGTCACTTCTTGCACTGAGGACCTGTCTGAAATGCACACTTGCACTGACACTTAGGAGTCACATGGTCATCAACAACAGTGGATTGAAAAAAAGTTGTGAAATCCCATCAAATCAAGTTTTAAGGTATTGATTTCAATAATTATCATACACATAACTAATTGACTTCACTGAAATGCATTGTGATTGTGCTATAATACATATATATAAATGAGAGATATAGCTCCTTTGATATTATTTCAGCTACATTTTTGTTTCATGTCTTCCAGTTCCTGACATCAGGCTGGATGCCAATCGTTGCCATGGAGACTGCACAGTCAGTGCTGATGGCTGCTCCCTGAGCAACCAGCCCCACCCTCCCAGTCCCTCCCAGTCACAGCAGAAATTCAGGTTCAGGGGAACTTGTGGCACAGTGGCCTTGCCAGGGCAGACGTGCTACTGGCAGGTCCACGTCAAAGCCTTGCCAAATCCACAGATAGCTGAGGGTTACTCTTTGTGTGAAGTGGGAGTTGCCTCCATGGAGGACCTCCAGGCGTGTGGGGCGTACATTGGTGGGAGAGGTCACACTGCCCTCACTGTCAGACTTTTCCCATCAGGAGGCAGTGTGAAGGCCTGGTGTGTCCACTGTGGCACACAACTCACTGACACAGTGCTGGCCCCCTTCAACCCACACAGCCCTGTGGAAAGAACCCTAGGCTTCCTGCTGGATGCCCAGAGGAAACGTCTTGCCATCCTAGACGTTGATGGCAGACAGGTGCTGTGTGAGAGGGAGGTGGCCATGTCACAGCCTCTGTGGCCATGTGTCAGTGTGGTCTATAAAGCAAGTAGGACCAAAGCCTCAGTGTGTGTGAGAGTGGAGAGTGGTCAGCATGTGACCTTGACCCCTGACATGGTCAGTCTCATCAGATCACTGTTGAAGTAAGGTACAAAGAAGGAACGAAGGAAGGAAGACATTTTATAACGAAAGAAAGAAAGAAAAATAAATAAAGAAGGAATGATTAAAAAGACAGATTGACAGAGAATGTAACAAAATCTAATACATGTATACATGTAGAATAAATTGGCAATGTGAATAGACTGGAGGATTTTTGAAGGCATGTGTGTGTATGTATGTGTGTGTATGTGTGTGAATGTGTGTGTATTTGTGTGTGTGTGTGTGTGTGTGTGTGTGTGTGTGTGTGTGTGTGTGTGTATGTGTGTGTGTGGTGTGTGTGTGTGTGTGTGTGTGTGTGTGTGTATGTGTAATTGTGATGTGTGTGTGTGTGTGTGATGTGTGTGTATATGTGTGTGTGAATGTGTGTGTGTTTGCGTAATCGTAGTTGTATGTTTGTTTGTACATGTGTGTATATGTGCCTGTGTGTATGCATATGTGTGCGTTCATGTGTGTTTGTGATAATACAAGCTTTGTTGTGTATTTTGAATGTTTGTCGGTGTTAGGTTTTGGTGTGCGTGTGGTCATGCTATGTGTGCGTGCATGAGTGTTTGTGTTGTCTTTGTGTGTTTGCATGTGTAGGTATCAGTGTGTGTGTGTGTCTGTGTGTGGGCATGTGTGTGTGCGTATTTGTGTGTGTGTGTGAGGCGTGTGTGTGGGTATGTGTGTGTGTGTGTTTGTCTGTCTGTCTGTCTGTCTTTCTGCGTGTGTGTATGTGTGCATGTGTGCGTGTGTGTGTGTGTGTGTGTGTGTGTGTGTGTGTGTGTGTGTGTGTGTGTGTGTATGTGTGATGTTTTCATAGTGGTATGATTCGCATTGAAAAAGAATATTCAGGAAATGGATCTCCTGTTATTTTCTTTTGTCCCCTTGCTGGTTTTTTGACTCACATGCGAAGCAAAAGTGAGTCTATGTACTCAGCCGTGTCGTCCGTCCGTCCGTCCGTCCGTCCGGGCGTCCGTCCGGGCGTCCGGGCGTCCGGGCGTAAAAAATATAAACGTTGGATTTTTCTCGGAGACTATTAAGTCTATCAACACCAAATGTGGCATGATGGTGTATGATGACAAGGCCTCAAAAAACATACATAGTGACTTGACCTTGCTTCAAGGTCAAGGTCACAGGAGCCATAAATGTGGTCTCAAAAACAGTCATTTTTCACATTTTCCCATTTTTCTCCAACGTTATTGAGAATGGCGACCTTAGCTACAAGTGGTATATAGGTCAAAGCAAGCCCTATCTTTTGATACCAGTTTGGTTGACCTTGCTTCAAGGTCAAGGTCACAGGAGCTCTTCAAAGTTGGATTGTATACATATTGTGAAGTGACCTTGACCCTGAACTATGGAAGATAACTGTTTCAAACTTAATAATTATGTGGGGCACATGTTATACTTTCATCATGAGACACATTTGGTCACATATCATCAAGGTCAAGGTCACTTTGACCCTTATGAAATGTGACCAAAATGGGGTAGTGAACCACTAAAAGTGACTATATCTCATGGTAGAAAGTGCCAATAAGCACCATTGTGCTTCCTATGTCTTGAATTAACAGCTTTGTGTTGCATGACCTTGGATGACCTTGACCTTGGGTCAAGGTCACATGTATTTTGGTAGGTAAAATGTGTAAAGCATTTCTTTGTGTATGATGTCATTGGTAGGTTTAGTTATTTGACCTTGACCTTGAAGCTCACCTGAAGGTCAAGGTCAAGCATGTGAGTCGTATGGGCTTTGCCCTTCTTGTTTTAATTTAGTGCCAATTTCTTAGGTAGATACATGATCATATCATGAATTTCACATGACAAGGCTTGGAGTGGCATGACATGACTTGTCATGATGGAACAAAACAATCTTTACTGCTGTGCTTACAGTGTTGATAAGTGATTGTTTATTTGTGTGGATAATTTATTGTTCTTCCATTGCCTCTCTTTCTGTGAAAAAATTGTAGTTGAAGCAGCCACACAAAATAAGTTTATTTCCTTGACAAGTCTTTTAAAGAAAAACTATGTTCATAATATTGGCTGAAGATGTATGCCTGGTACCTACCTTTGTCAGTGACTGGTACAAGGCTGTGTGTCTGGTAGTGAGACTCTGGTCTCATGCTGATGACCTGAGGTGTTGGATGTAGCTGGTGTGGTGGACTGCAGCCTTGGCAAGATGGAAGCACTGGCATTGCATCTGCACACAGCAGTGTGTAAGGGGCACCTGTGAGGGCTGGACTGCACTCCTTGATGGAAAGAGACATGGGACGCATGCACTGCCAAGCTTTGGTGGTGGCCAGGGACTTGAGGAGGTAGAGGAGAGAAAAGGGACGTCCGATGACCAGGGGGTAAAGATTGCAACAATGCTAGTTCTGCATGGTGGATGGAAGTGGATTGGACAGGGCACGTGACACTGTAGTGTGACTGTAATATATCTGTGCATGATTGGTTTCCCTTGGAATTTGTATATCTTGTGTGTCCTTACACCATGTAATTATGTTCTTACTTGCTTTGTGAAGGTGTTTACTTTAGGTACACATTGCAGCGTAGGTGTTTATCTTTCTAGAATCTTTTGCTGTGAAATCAAACGGAATGGCGAGTGAATTTTCTTGTTTCCTTTACACCTGTCTTTGGCAGATATTAAATGTTTCCTCTGGTATTTTGAAAGCATTCTTTGTTCCAATAAAGATCAGCAATCATATATTGAAAATACACTGAGCCTGCTACACCATATATGTGGTAACGTGTCACATACTCGTAGTTATTTTGCACGGCAATCCTTGCATATAACTTTATAAGCTAAACGTTTCTCGATACCTAGAATATGAATAAACTTCCAAACAACGCACCATAAAGATTTGACACTATTCCTTTCATCAAGATATATTGCTTTATTTACCTTTTCGCTGAGAATCATTCTTAGTAAATGGAAGTCATTCCGTGACTGTGTGGGAGTGCAGGCTTTTTATCAGACACAGGGGTGGAGTGGTGGAGTGTGACAGAAGTCATTCCGTGTCTGTGTGGGAGTGCAGGCTTTTTATCAGACACAGGGGTGGAGTGGTGGAGTGTGACGGACGGCTGGAGCCGCTCGATGTCCCCCTCATCAGGTGGACCCCCTGGCTGCTGGGATTTCGGGGCCTGCTCCTGTAGCTAGGCAGGGGACACACTATCAGATGCGCAGAGGGGTGGGGGGTGGGGTGGGGGGTGCGTTGAGGTGGAATGGTCGTCACTGGCTTAACCAGCCTTGCAAAGACTCTTTTGCAAGACACAGTGTCAGGTAGGAGAAGGAAAGGCAGACAGCAAAAAAGATGGCAACATGACATTAAAGAGTGGACTGGCTTCGGCAGTTCCCGGAGATTGGCGGAAACCAAAGAAGTTGGCGAGAACTGTTCAGAGGATCATATATCAGTGGTGCCCAAACAACCCAGTCAAGGGTTTTGGAATAAATGGTAGTGTGTGTGTGTGTGTGTGTGTGTGTGTGTGTGTGTGTGTGTGTTTGTGTGTGCGCGCGCGTGGGTGCATGCGTGCCTTTGCATGTGTAGGTGTGTCTGTGCTGTGTGTGTGTTTGTGTATGTGTGCGTGTTTGTGTGCGTGTTTGTGTGCGTGTTTGTGTGCGTATTTGTGTGTGCGAGCATGCATGTTTATTGGTAATGTGTGTGTGCATGTGTGTGTGTATGAGTGCGTGCGTGCGTGCGTGCGTGTGTGTGTGTGTGTGTGTGTGCGTGCGTGCGTGAACGCGCGCGCCTGCGCGCGTGTGTGTTTGTGTGTGTGTGTGTTTGTTTGTGTGTGTGTGTGTTTGTATATGTGTGTGTTTGTGTGTGTGTGTGTGTGTGTGTGTGTGTGTGTGTGTGTGTGTGTGTGTGTGTGTGTGCATGTGAGTGTAAGTTTGAGTGAAGGAATTCATGTATCTTCTTCGCTGGCACCTTATTTCTGTGCTTCTGATTATGCATCTCACGATGCAGACACGCATATGTGTGCATGTTTGTATCTGTGTACAAGGGACTTTCGAGCCTGACACTTCCATCCCACAAGTCCTGGATGCACAGGCCGCCACCTCCACCACTACCACAGGCCGCCACCTCCACCACTACCACAGGCCACCACCTCCACCACTACCACAGGCCACCACCTCCACCACTACCACAGGCCCGCCACCTCCACCACTACCACAGGCCACCACCTCCACCACTACCATAGGCCACCACCGTCCACTACCACAGGCCACCACCTCCACCACTACCACAGGCCCGCCACCTCCACCACTACCACAGGCCCGCCACCTCCACCACTACCACAGGCCACCACCTCCACCACTACCACAGGCCACCACCTCCACCACTACCACAGGCCACCACCTCCACCACTACCACAGGCCACTACCTCCACCACTACCACAGGCCACCACCTCCACCACTACCACAGGTCGCCACCTCCACCACTACCACAGGCCACC
>JAWQFJ010019884.1:0-12500 GCA_034096865.1 Theodoxus fluviatilis | reverse complement strand
AAGGAAGAAAGGAATGTAGAAAATGTTTGAAAGAAATAAGAAAAGAAATAAATAAAGAAGGAATGATTAAAAAGACAGATTGACAGAGAATGTAACAAAATCTAATACATGTATACATGTAGAATAAATTGGCAATGTGAATAGACTGGAGGATTTTTAAGGCATGTGTGTGTGTATGTATGTGTGTATATGTGTGTGTGAATGTGTGTGTATTTGTGTGTGTATATGTGTGTGTGTGTGTGTTTGTGTGTGTGTGTGTGTTTGTGTGGGTGGGTATATGTATATGTGTGTGTGTGTGTGAATGTGTGTGTGTGTGTGTGTGTGTGTGTGTGTGTGTGTGTGTGTGTGTGTGTGTGTGAGTGTGTGTGTGTGTGTATCTGTGTGTGTATGTGTGTGCGTGTGCATGTATATATTTTTGTGTGTGTGAGTGTGTGTGTGTGTGTGTGTATATGTGTGTGTGTGTGTGTGTTTAAGTGTAGATGCGTATTTGTGTAGATATGTGTGTGTGTGTGTGTGTGTGTGTGTGTGTATGTGGGCCACTGCAACAGCAACGGTCTTCTCTTGCTCCAGACCTGCGCTGAGCATGAACTGCTGATCACCAACACGATCTTTCGCCTACCTACCCGTAACCGGACGTCATGGATGCACCCCCGCTCGAAGCACGGCATCTTATTGACTACGTCATCGTGAGGAAGAGGGACAGGCAGGATGTACGAGTGACCAAGTCCATGTGCGGCGCTGAATGCTGGACAGACCACCGCCTCATTATCTCCAAGATCAACATCCGCATTCAGCCTAAACGACTCCCCCAAGGGAAAAAGGCCCCCAAAACGGCTGAATGTTGCCAAGCTGAAGACCGCCAGCTGCAAGCAGTCCTTTGTGGACGCTCTGGAAGAACGCTTGAAATCCACATCTCCGGACAACCAGAATGTGAAGGCAGATTGGGCGCCACTCAGAGAGCTGATTTACACCACAGCTGCAGAGACCCTGGGGCCCCAGACCAGGAAACACAAGGCCTGGTTTGATGAGAACTGCGAAGACATCAAGCAGTTACTGAATGAGAAACACCACCTCCACCAAGCTTACCTCAATAACCCCGAGTCCACGGCAAGGAGAGATGCGTTCTACAACATACGCAGAACTGTACAGCAAAAGCTCCGTCAGATGCAGGACGATTGGCTCAGCAACAAAGCCGACGAGATCCAAGGCTAAGCAGACAGGCGTGACTATAAGAACTTCTACAACGCCTTGAAAGAAGTGTATGGCCCCACGTTCTCAGGATCAAACCCCCTCCTCAGCGCAGACGGTAACACACTCATCACAGACAAAGAGAAGATCTTGGAGAGGTGGGCCGAACATTTCGACAACATCCTAAATCGCCCTTCGACAATCAACGAAGAAGCCATCAATCGTCTCCCCCAAGTGCCCACCAACGAAGCACTGGATGACCCCCCAACCTTGCTTGAGACCCAGAAAGCAATTTGTCTTCTCTCCAGTGGCAAAGCACCTGGTTTAGACGCTATACCAGCTGAGGTCTACAAGGAGGGGGGAACAGCCCTGACTGAAAGGCTCCACCAGCTGTTTCTCTTGACGTGGGAGCAAGAGGCGATTCCGCAAGATTTCAAAGATGCCTCCATCATACATCTCTATAAGCGAAAAGGAAATAGACAGGCTCGTGACAACCACAGAGGCATATCACTGCTTTCTATCGCAGGAAAAATCCTTGCCAGAATCCTGCTCAACTGCCTCACAGCCCACCTTGACCAAGGACTTCTGCCTAAAAGTCAGTGTGGATTCCGAAAAGAACGAGGAACCATCGACATGGTGTTCACTGCCAGGCAGCTGCAAGAGAAATGTCAGGAGCAGAACTCCGACCTGTTCTCCACCTATGTTGACCTGACCAAGGCTTTTGACACCGTTAGCAGAGAGGGCCTGTGGAAGATCATGTCCAAGTACGGTTGCCCAAGGAAATTCATCGTCTTGGTGCAACAATTCCACGAGGGCATGCAGGCCAGAGTCCAGGACAGCGGAGAGTCATCTGACCCTTTCCCAGTCACAAACGGGGTCAAGCAGGGCTGCGTCCTGGAACCAACACTGTTTAGCCTCATGTTTTCCGCTATGCTGTCAGAGGCCTTCAGAGACGAAGACGTTGGTGTCAACCTGAGGTACCGCACAGACGGCAAACTGTTCAACCTGCGGAGGCTCCAGGCAAAAAACAAGATTATGACAGACATCACCAGAGATCTGCTGTTTGCTGATGACCGTGCCCTCAACGCTGTCTCAGAAGCCGACATGCAACGAAACGTTAACCTGCTCTCCAGCGCCTGCACAAAATTTGGTCTGACGATCAGTACAAAGAAGACTGAAGTCCTCCATCAGCCCGCGCCTGGAAAGCCCTACGTTGAGCCCAACATCACTGTCAACGGCCAGAGACTAAACACAGTGAACCGTTTCACATACCTAGGCAGCACACTGTCTCAGAATGTTAACATCGATGACGAAGTGAACAATAGAATTGCCAGAGCCAGCTCCACTTTTGGCAGGTTATATCCAAATGTCTGGAACAGAAGAGGCATTACCATTCAGACCAAGCTGAAAGTATACAGGGCAGTGGTGCTCCCCACACTGCTATATGCATGTAAAACATGGACTGTGTACCAACGCCATGCTAGAAAACTGAACCACTTTCATACAACAAGCCTCAGGAAGATCCTCGGCATAAAGTGGCAGGACAAAATTCCAGACACAGTGGTACTGACCAAAGCAGGTCTCCCCAGCATCTTCACCCTCCTGATGCAGTCACAGCTTCGCTGGGCAGGGCACGTAGTCCGAATGCCAGACGAGAGACTGCCAAAGAGACTCTTCTATGGCGAGCTCCAGCATGGCCAGCGGTCCCACGGTGGGCAAAAGAAGCGCTTCAAAGACACCCTGAAAGCTTCACTGAAAGCTTTTGCCATCAACCCAGACACGTGAGAACGAGCTGCAATGGACCGATCCACCTGGCGCTCTTCCATCCACCAAGGTGCCAAGACATGCGAGGCAAATAGGATCACTGCCGCAGAAAAGAAGAGGCAAGCCCGAAAGTGTGTTTTCTTGTTAAGTCTATGAAAGAAACATCGTGTTCATAATATTGGCTGAAGATGTATGCCTTTGTCAGTGACTGGTACAAGGCTGTGTGTGTGGTAGTGAGACTCTGGTCTCATGCTGATGACCTGTGGTGTTGGATGTAGCTGGTGTGGTGGACTGCAGCATTGGCAAGATGGAAGCACTGGCATTGACTCTTCACACAGCAGATGCTAAGGGGCACCTGTGAGGGCTGGACTGCACTCTTTGATGGAAAGAGACATGGGACGCCTACACTGCCAAGCTTTGGTGGTGGCCAGGGACTCGAGGAGGTAGAGGAGAGAAAAGGGACGTCCGATGACCAGGGGGTAAAGAGTGCAGCAGTGCTGGGTGTGCATGGTGGATGGAAGTGGACTGGACAGGACACATGACACTGTAGTGTGACAGAGAGTGTCTGTGTGTGACTTCCCTGTGACAGTAAGTGCATACTGTGAAGGAGAGCTTTCCTGTATTTTCGATGTTTAACTCTCTTTTTTTACACAATTTATCAAAATGTTGTGTCCATATAGCGTGTTGCATTATACTCATTTGCTTTTTGAGTGTGTTCTTCTTAGTTAAACATTGCTGCATAAGTGCTTATCTTTCTATAATACAATGTAAGTCAATGTGAAATCAAATAGACAATGCGTGAATTTGTCTGTTTCATTATGTATGCCCTCTGTAACCTTTAATTTTTCCCTTCATTATCTTTTAAGCATACCTTGACTCCGATAACATATTACTTTACATTGATTCAATATACATTTATCACAGTCTACCATGTCTACACTTCTGTAATGTAACATGCTACACATGTGTACTATTATTTTGTATGGAAGTCAATGCACCTGTATAAGCTACACGATTATCCATTTGTAAAATATAAATAAATTTCTCAAAAGAAGAAATGGTGTTGACTACTTTTCTTCCAACTACATGTATTGATATATTTACCTTTTTGTAGAAAATGATTCTGAGTGAGTGTTGTCTACCTGTCATCCACTGACTGTTGAAGTGTGTTTTTTTTTAATGAGACACAGAGGTGGAGTGGTACAGTATGACGTTGGGCCGAATAACCTGCTGCCTGGCCCCCTCATCAGGTGGACCCCCTGGCTGCTGGGAACTGGGGGCCTACTCCAGTAGCTAGCCAGGGGACCCACTATCAGATGCACGGGGGTGAGGATGGGGGGTGGCGGGTTGGATGCGGGGAGAGTGGTCAAGGCAGTTGAGGTGGTGTGGTCATCTGACCTTGCAAAGACCATTTTGCAAGGCGCCTTGCAAGGAGGAAGGAGGAAAGCGCTGACGTCTGGCGTTCCATGCCCCACCTGTGGTCATCTGTGCGCCTCGGACTTTGGTCTTGGAAGCCACAAGCGTTTTCATCAGAGATGACAGCACACAGTCTTCCTCGGCCCCCGAGAGACCACCAAGTAGTAGTAGTAGTAGTAGTAGTAGTAGTAGTAGTAGTAGTAGTAGTAGTAGTAGTAGTAGTGGTAGTAGTAGTAGTAGTAGTAGTAGTAGTAGTAGTAGTAGTAGTAGTAGTAGTAGTAGTAGTAGTAGTAGTAGTAGTAGTAGTAGTAGTTGTTGTTGTTGTTGTTGTTGTTAGTAGCAGTAGAGTAGTAGTGGTAGTGGTGGTAGTAGTAGTAGTCGTAGTAGTAGTAGTAGTAGTAGTATTAGTAGTAGTAGTAGTAGTAGTAGTAGTAGTAGTAGTTGTTGTTGTTAGTAGTAGTAGTCGTCCGTAGTCGTCTGTAGTCGTCAGTAGTCGATCGTAGTAGTTAGTAGTCATTAGTTAGAAATAGTTAGTAGTAGTAGCGTGTGCAGCAGCAGGAGGCTCCATGGTCGAGTGGTCAGCGCGCTTGACCTGCAGTCGCTTGCGGCTGGCGGGTGCGGCGTTCGAAGCTGCGCGGATTCTAGAGCTGCATCCTTGAGCAAGGTGCTTTACTCACATTTGCTTATCCTCACCCAGGAGTAAAACGGGTACCTGTGAGGGCTGAGCTGGAAAATTGTGAAAGCTAACTTTGGCGCGTTCATCCGCAGCGTGATTGCATGCTTCCCAGGGAGTTGAGATGGTGATGGAGTGATACAAAGAGGTAGCCCGATGACCAGGGGATAAATGTGTGCGGTTTGAGCATCCATCGATGGGTGAAAAAGTCACAATATAAAAAGAGCAATTTACCTTGTAGTAGTAGTAGTAGTAGTAGTAGTAGTTGTAGTAATACACAGTACACCGTAATTTATTTCGCCAAGTGACATCATTTAAAAAACGAGCACGAGGAAGACTAAGTGATGAAGGCTAAAAGAAGTAAAACAAAAAGCTAAACACACGCATCGCTTACACACCCTACCGCCGTTTATACAAAAACATATTGACATTACCCCATGTACCTCATTCACGCCACACACGCAGCTGCACACAGACAAGAGATAAGACTGCACCTGAAACCAAAGGGTTAACTGGTAAATGGGGCAATATACAATGAACAGTTAATGTTACTATTTAAAAACTGTTGACAAAGAGGTACAAACTAAGAATAATAACACACACACACACACACACACACACACACACACACACACACACACACACACCCGCCAATCCCACCCCCGTCACCACACAAAAAGAATACAATAGAACAATACAAAAACAACCCTGCACAAGTGAAAGCTACAGGAAGACCAACGTCCCCCCCCCCCCCCCCCCCCCCCCCCCCTACACTCAGTAGCAGTCCATATATCCCAGAGGAAGCGCAAAAGGGAAAGTGTCACTGTCACAGATGTGGAGAAGTGTGTGCGCACCGTAGTAGTAGTAGTAGTAGTAGTAGTAGTCATGTGTGTGTTTGCGTGTGTGTTTGCTTGAATGTTTGCATGTGTTCGTGAGAGCACGTGTGCATAAATATGTATGTACAAGCTCAGAAGAGTGCGTTAATATTCATGTCTACGTGCGCATGAACACGAAATAAATGTTTATATTTTTTGTTCTAATGGAGGTATTTTGTGAGTTTGTCACCATGTGTGCTGATGAGTACGTGTGTGTGTGTGTGTGTGTGTGTGTGTGTGTGTGTGTGTGTGTGTTTTCACATGCGCGCGCGTATGTACTTGTTTTCTCACCACCTCTCTCTGTGTCTGTACATCAGTCTCTGTAATCCCCAATTCAGACACTTTCATCCCACAAGTCCTGGATGCACAGGCCGCCATCGTCCACTACCACACTTTACTTTGACGGGCTTGGAAAACAAGGGAGGCGATTTCGGAGTAGAACAACAGTTGTCTGCCCCTGATTCTCGCTTCGATGCACACCTGCAACACGATCGTCCTCCCAAATGTGCACAGTGACAGCCTTCAAAGCCGCACAGCGCCGCTGGCCTAGATAGATCCCTGGCTGCACTAGCGCTGCTCTGTTGACTAGCACAAACTCCATAAGGATACTTGATCATACCAGCCAATCACTGCGTTGCACTGTCAGGTGTGAGACGGCATATAGCGCCTCACCTGGATCAATAGTCCGGCAGTGTCGCTCGCTTCTCACTCGAGATTTGCGCAATGTTTACACGAACAAGACTAGCGACGTCTCTTCCTAGTAACTAGGCACGCGACGTGCCAGCCATCTTGAAGGAGGAGACAGTGGATGCTGGAGTGGAGATGTCACTCCAGCAGAGCTCTGCAGTCTCCGTGCTGTGGTGTGAGGAATAGCTCTGTGTGACGTCAGAAAGGCTGCGGATGCCTGGAGTGGAATAAGGTGGGAGGACGAGTTGTGTTGTGACATGACATTCTTTCACTGGCTGTAGTTGTCCTTCATGTCTGTCTGTCTTGACCTTTTTGTACGCTCTCATTCCCTGGCCTGTTGGTCTGATTCCGTATTGTTGTGTTACACTCTGTCTCTGTCTCTGTGTCAGTCTGTTTGTCTGCGTGTCTGTCTGTTTGTCAGTCTGTCTGTCTGTCTGCCTGACTGCCTGCCTGCCTGGCTGCCTGCCTGCTTGTGTCTGTCTGTCTGTCCGTCCGTCCGTCCGTCCGTCCGTCCGTCCGTCCGTCCGTCCGTCCGTCCGTCCGTCCGTCCGTCCGTCCGTCCGTCTGTCTGTCTGTCTGTCTGTCTGTCTGTCTATCTGTCTGTGTGCTTGTGTGCGTGGGGGGGAGGGGGGAGGGGGGGCGGGGGGGCGGACAAGAGGGGGTTATAGGAGTTGCGTAACCTCCATCCCCCACCCCAGACTAAACATGTACCTCAAATATGTAGTGTTTTTTGTTTGCTTTTGTTTGTAAATCCGGGGAGAAAATTCAAGCCCCCCCCCCCCCCCACCCCCCGTACCCCCTTGTGCACACACACACCCCTTCACTGTACCTAATCCGGCCCTGCTCTCTCTCTCTCTCTCTCTCTCGCTCTCTCTCTCTCTCTCTCTCTCTCTCTCTCTCTCTCTCTCTCTCTCTCTCTCTCTCTCTCCTCTCCCCCCCCCCCCCCCCCCCCTCTCCTTTATTCACCTACTTACTTGTCTCAGACTCTCCCTCATTAAAAAAAAGCACTGCATGTAGTTACACATAGTTGTAACTACTCAAGCCTTACAATCGTGGGCTGTCGTTTCCTGAACACTCTTGCGCTCCTGCCTTCCTGTCAGTGACAAACTACGTTCCACATTCTTCAAGCGAGGGAAACACAACGTCTCGATCGAGGAACCTGACGCGTGTTGCGTAGACGCGAGGAAAGCAAGGATCTCGCGTGGAATAGGCCGGTGTCAGCCTGTGTCAACATGTGATAACCTTTACATCTGCAGATCAAATGTCGACACAAGTTGACACCGGCCTACGTCTTGCAAGACCTCGCATCAACGCAACGTGGCCTGTCATTAACTGCACGATCACTCCTGTAGCAGTGCGGAGCTCTGTGACAGTTGCAGTAGCCTCCCCTGACAAGACTCTTTACTGACAGAAGAGCTGTTAAGAGGAAAGCTGACGTCATATCTAGGAAAATGAAACTTGATTCACAGTGGACGTGTCAGCCATGTTGAGTCGATCACTGCACACCACAAGTTTGAGTGTGGAGTAACAGCGGATACGTAAACTCGCTCCCTCTGTAGAAAGAGCGGTACGTGGACTTGTGTCTCTTCTCCTCTCTCCATGACGTGGATGACAGGGTGGGACGCCTGTGGAGTGGGGATGACTCTGTGGGGACAGTGGGAGGTGGCTGTGGTGTAGAAACTGGGACGTGTCGTCCTTGTCCTCCATTTGCCTGTGGATGTGCTTTGCTTGACGGCTGTTTGGAGTCTGACCGCTCACTGCTTCTTCTACTCCTCCACTGTTCCTCGCTCCTTTGGAACTGCTGGAGATTAACGTGAAACACTTTGCGCTTCTTTTGTCCTTCCTTCCACCCCCTTGCACCCATGCCCCTCCCCTACCTTCCTGCCCCTGTGCACTTGTGCCCACTATTAAGTCCACCCACCACACCCACCACCCACAACCCACCCTCACCCTCCACCCCTCCCTGTGCCGTCGTTGCAAGGAAGGAAGAAGTGATCGACCAATGATACCTTGCGTTATGCAGCTTTGGTCAGTTTTCCACTTTTCTGCATGCTGGGATGAGAAAGCTGTGCTGTTTGTTCTTGTCTTCCTTCACAGCTTCTGCTACTACTGCTCCGGCTGCTCTTGATGCCCCTGCTGCCCCTGCTGCCCCTGCTTCTCCAGCAGCTCCTCCTGCTGCTGCTGCCTCTGCCGCTCCTGCTGCCCCTGCTGCTTCTGTTCGCATCTGCTGCTCCTGCTGCCCCTGCTGCTCCTGCTGCGCCTGCTGCCCCTGATGTGCTTCGTTTTGCTTCTCCAGCTCTTGTTCTGCTCTCACATATGTCTTCTAAAAACTATAATTTGCTCTTTTGGGTCACTTTTTGTTTCTCCGTGCATTATTCTCACCCGCAACCATCAATGAAGTATGCAGTGATTATAATATGTTTGACGCAATTAATATTTTGTTGATTTTATTTCACAGGTTGCCACCATGGCTACGGGTGGTGCTGATGCTATTGCACCACTGTTGGAAGAACTTCTCACCTGTGACGTATGTCAAGAGGAGTTTAACTCCACCACCCGACCTCCACGAGTGCTGCCCTGCTACCACAGCTTCTGTGGGGTGTGTCTGCAGAAACTCACCAAGGATGGCAAGGTCAAGTGTCCCAAGTGCCGACAGGAGGCTGCAGCCGACAAGCCCTTCCAGATGGACACTCTGAGAGTGTCTGTGATGGACTGGAAGCAGTCAGTGCTGAATGTGGAGGGCAAGGCATGTGAGGGCTGTTCTGTGGGAGCCAAGGCAACCAGCAAGTGTCAGGACTGTGCTGAGTATTACTGCAGTGACTGCACCAGTTGCCACCGAAATTTCAAGATGTCCAAAGACCACACTTTGGTTTCTCTGTCCGAGGCAGCCAAGTCCCCAGAGAAGCTGATCCAGACCCTCAGTGAGAAATGCGACAGCCATCCTGACAAGAACCTGGAGCTGTATTGCATGACGTGTTCTAAAGCAGTCTGCTCCATCTGCGCTCTGACTCAACACATGGAGGGCCACAAGTTCGTGGAACTCCATAAAGTACTGGAGGACATGAAGAAAAAGGTAACTATGTCTCTCTATGATACTACAGTGGATGTTCTATTACGAGTGTACGTACAGTTGTATGGTATAAAGCTTGCATGTTTATGGAAGAGGACTCTTGATTAGTCAGTTTGCTTGAACTACAAGGTTATCTTGTCCACTTTTATAAACCGGTTACAAGGCTTAGTAACTGACATGGGTGGTATTATTATCACTGTGTTGTGACTTGGAACAATATCATCCTGAAATGTCTGCACTGTAGAGTCTTTAGCACAGAGAAATGCACTTTCTGAGGCCTAGTACAATGTTTCGTTGACTTGCACTGACAGTTTCAATTTTAGTTTTCACTTTCCATTGCTTCAGAGTCAAGTTGACTTTTTTTGATCACAACTTCTCTGTCCACTTGCAGATCCTGGCAGTCTGTGAGAGGCTGGAGGAGGCCCAGAAAACCTTCCAGAAGAAAGCAGAAGAGTCGGAAGCAAGCCTACAGGCACTGGAGAGCAACCACAGGAAGGCAGAGAAAGAAGTGAAGGACGCTTTTTCCAGTGTGGTCAGCACAGCCATGGAGAGGCAGGCAGAGGCGTTGGAGGAACTCAGTGCCGAGGTAGGTGTGATGATATTATGGTTTGGATAAATCCATTCTTGCACAAATATGTGTGGGTGAAGATGTGTAGGTGTGCATTAGTTTGCTATGGCTTTCTGTCATATATACCTCCATGTAAGCACATGCTTTTTCTTCTGTGTGTTGTCTGAATGTATGGATAATTTGGGTGCAAACATAACCTACTGTGTTTTTGACTGAAAGTATACTTCTCTGATTCAAGATACAAGATACAAGATACTTTATTGTCCTCATTGTTACAAGGAAATTTGTTTTGTAGGTGGCAAAAACATAATACATACATACAAACACAGAAATGTACAAGAAGTTCAACATTAATTAACTCAATCACAGCGCTCAAGTTATGGAGTCCACACACTAATCATAGGCCATAAAATAAGATAGCATGCAATTGTATCATAATTTATTACTCTATCAAATGTAATAACACCGTGTTACTTTGTAAATATACATACTGAACATGCGCATCAGATGTAGTAAACAGAAAGACACAATAAGATAGGACACATTTAGCGTTACATCATAGGCAATTCCATTTAATAGAGAAACATTCTACATAGCAACAAGTAATCACAGAAGGAACAAAAGACACAAGAATGCACATGTATCAAACAACCATCGTCACGCAAACACAAATACCTGATCTTCAACCATAACACATGTACAAGCCCCCGGCCCCTTCCCCCCTTCCCCCACATCATGTTCTTCATCCTGCATCACAACACAATCACAGGAAAGACCAACAAGAGACAGGCATGCACATCAACAACCACACTCACACAGCATACATACACGATCATCAACACATAATGCATGCACCCCCCCCCCCCCCTCCCCCCCCTCCACTCACACACACACACACTCTCACATGTTCATCCTTGTTGGCACAGACATAGTTTACACAATTCATAGTCATTTCTGTCACAGTTCACAGGTTCCATCTCCTTGACTTTTTTCGACGGCAATGGAGTCCATGTGCTTAGGGCATTACTCGGGTCACTTGTGATTTAAGGAGTTGGAGTTCCTTCGCCTGAGGCTTGAGGGGAAATCGTATCTGCGTCGTGCCGTTTCTGTTGGCGTTCTGTTGTGCGCTTTGTGTTACGTTTTGAATTTGTGAGCCTGTAAATTGAGTGACTCGTCCCCGCTGTTCTGTTGTACTTGGCGGCCTTTGTTTTATCCAGGCTAGATATCGGCTTGCTCGCTTCTCTGCCGTGTTCGTGGCTGCTTGCTTGCCGTCGCGTGTAGTTTTTATGGTTTGGGTGGGGATGTGTGTTCGACTCTGTCGGCCGTCGGTGTTTTTCTCTACGAAAAACCACCGGGCGCCTGTCATGGCGGATTTTCCCCACGTGGCGTCGGGTCGTCTGAGCGACGATAATGGATAATTGTCGACACTGCTGGGGTTTTCCAGTCCTGACTGGGTCGGGGGCGGGAGGGGGGCGGACGCGTTGAACGCGATTATTACGGAAATCGCGTGCCTCCTTCACTCGTCTTTTCTGCCTCGTCGTCCTTTGCGTAGGTCCGGCTCTCGTGTGCGGCTGCGGTCTTTGCCTGTGCGGCAGGCATGATAGTGGCGGAAGATTTGGTTTCGGCCGCGGCCTGTTAATTAGTTTGTCCGTACCACGCGGGCTAATCGCAGCGACGCGAGCTCCAAGAGGCGGGCTGGCGGGAGGCGCCCGTATGTTTTCTCTGTCTCGGGGGCCGAGAGTCCTGAGCCTCTCGGGCTTTTTCGGGCTCGACGGCCCTACCAAATTCCCTGGCGGACGGTTAATCTACTCCCCGAGCCTATGCAGACAGGAGGTATTCTTGAATGTCTCCTCTCCCGGTGGGCGTCGGTGCGTTACTCGTCCGGTCCAGACCGCAGCCAGTTTTGTTTCTGGTATTCCAGAAATCCTCCGCAACCTCGTAAAGTACCAGGCCTGCGAGCTCCGGGTCATCCCCTGGTCAGCCATGAAGGCCGGCCACCCTATGCCCAGTCATGTCGGCGTGCCTGTACAAACCTCTCTCTCACTGCGGCAACCACGTTGTGCAGCCGAGAGAGGATGGGCGATCCGGAGTCAACGAAGGGGACGCGTTCGTATCGGCTGTTGCGATATCGATGGGACCCCCGACATCACCACCTCTCGGAAGGGCCCTAGTGCCCGACGGCGCTACTGAACGGCAGGCGTTCCGCTCTCCCCTCAGGGTCCGAGCGTTGGACGGGGTACGTCATGGTCCCCTGTGCCC
>JAWQFJ010019880.1:57500-67641 GCA_034096865.1 Theodoxus fluviatilis | reverse complement strand
GTCTCGTGATAGTCTCAGTCTCTGTGATAGTCTCAGTCTCTTTCTGTGTTAGTCTCAGTCTCTTTCTGTGTTAGTCTCAGTCTCTTTCTGTGATAGTCTCAGTCTCTTTCTGTGATAGTCTCAGTCTCTTTCTGTGTTAGTCTCAGTCTCTTTCTGTGTTAGTCTCAGTCTCTTTCTGTGTTAGTCTCAGTCTCTTTCTGTGTTAGTCTCAGTCTCTTTCTGTGATAGTCTCAGTCTCTTTCTGTGTTAGTCTCAGTCTCTGTGTTAGTCTCAGTCTCTTTCTGTGTTAGTCTCAGTCTCTTTCTGTGTTAGTCTCAGTCTCTTTCTGTGATAGTCTCAGTCTCTTTCTGTGATAGTCTCAGTCTCTTTCTGTGTTAGTCTCAGTCTCTTTCTGTGTTAGTCTCAGTCTCTTTCTGTGTTAGTCTCAGTCTCTTTCTGTGATAGTCTCAGTCTCTTTCTGTGTTAGTCTCAGTCTCTTTCTGTGATAGTCTCAGTCTCTTTCTGTGTTAGTCTCAGTCTCTTTCTGTGTTAGTCTCAGTCTCTTTCTGTGTTAGTCTCAGTCTCTTTCTGTGTTAGTCTCAGTCTCTTTCTGTGTTAGTCTCAGTCTCTTTCTGTGTTAGTCTCAGTCTCTGTGTTAGTCTCAGTCTCTTTCTGTGATAGTCTCAGTCTCTTTCTGTGTTAGTCTCAGTCTCTTTCTGTGTTAGTCTCAGTCTCTTTCTGTGTTAGTCTCAGTCTCTTTCTGTGTTAGTCTATGTCTCTGTGTTAGTCTTAGTCTCTGTGTTAGTCTCAGTCTCTTTTTGTGATAGTCTCAGTCTCTTTCTGTGTTAGTCTCAGTCTCTTTCTGTGTTAGTCTCAGTCTCTTTCTGTGTTAGTCTCAGTCTCTTTCTGTGATAGTCTCAGTCTCTTTCTGTGTTAGTCTCAGTCTCTTTCTGTGTTAGTCTCAGTCTCTTTCTGTGTTAGTCTCAGTCTCTTTCTGTGATAGTCTCAGTCTCTTTCTGTGATAGTCTCAGTCTCTTTCTGTGTTAGTCTCAGTCTCTTTCTGTGATAGTCTCAGTCTCTTTCTGTGTTAGTCTCAGTCTCTTTCTGTGATAGTCTCAGTCTCTTTCTGTGATAGTCTCAGTCTCTTTCTGTGATAGTCTCAGTCTCTTTCTGTGTTAGTCTCAGTCTCTTTCTGTGATAGTCTCAGTCTCTTTCTGTGTTAGTCTCTGTCTCTTTCTGTGTTAGTCTTCGTCTCTTTCGGTGATAGTCTCAGTCTATTTCTGTGTTAGTCTCAGTCTCTGTGTTAGTCTCAGTCTCTGTGTTAGTCTCAGTCTCTTTCTGTGTTAGTCTCAGTCTCTGTGATAGTCTCAGTCTCTTTCTGTGTTAGTCCCAGTCTCTTTCTGTGATAGTCTCAGTCTCTTTCTGTGTTAGTCTCAGTCTCTTTCTGTGTTAGTCTCAGTCTCTTTCTGTGTTAGTCTCAGTCTCTTTCTGTGATAGTCTCAGTCTCTTTCTGTGTTAGTCTCAGTCTCTTTCTGTGTTAGTCTCAGTCTCTTTCTGTGATAGTCTCAGTCTCTTTCTGTGTTAGTCTCAGTCTCTTTCTGTGATAGTCTCAGTCTCTTTCTGTGTTAGTCTCAGTCTCTTTCTGTGTTAGTCTCAGTCTCTTTCTGTGATAGTCTCAGTCTCTTTCAGTGTTAGACTCAGTCTCTGTGTTAGTCTCAGTCTCTTTCTGTGATAGTCTCAGTCTCTTTCTGTGTTAGTCTCAGTCTCTGTGTTAGTCTCAGTCTCTTTCTGTGATAGTCTCAGTCTCTTTCTGTGTTAGTCTCAGTCTCTGTGTTAGTCTCAGTCTCTGTGTTAGTCTCAGTCTCTTTCTGTGTTAGTCTCAGTCTCTTTCTGTGTTAGTCTCAGTCTCTTTCTGTGTTAGTCTCAGTCTCTTTCTGTGTTAGTCTCAGTCTCTTTCTGTGTTAGTCTCAGTCTCTTTCTGTGTTAGTCTCAGTCTCTTTCTGTGATAGTCTCAGTCTCTTTCTGTGTTAGTCTCAGTCTCTTTCTGTGATAGTCTCAGTCTCTTTCTGTGTTAGTCTCAGTCTCTTTCTGTGATAGTCTCAGTCTCTTTCTGTGTTAGTCTCAGTCTCTTTCTGTGTTAGTCTCAGTCTCTTTCTGTGATAGTCTCAGTCTCTTTCTGTGTTAGTCTCAGTCTCTGTGTTAGTCTCAGTCTCTTTCTGTGATAGTCTCAGTCTCTTTCTGTGTTAGTCTCAGTCTCTGTGTTAGTCTCAGTCTCTTTCTGTGATAGTCTCAGTCTCTTTCTGTGTTAGTCTCAGTCTTCTCAGTCTCTGTGTTAGTCTCAGTCTCTGTGTTAGTCTCAGTCTCTTTCTGTGTTAGTCTCAGTCTCTTTCTGTGTTAGTCTCAGTCTCTTTCTGTGTTAGTCTCAGTCTCTTTCTGTGTTAGTCTCAGTCTCTTTCTGTGTTAGTCTCAGTCTCTTTCTGTGTTAGTCTCAGTCTCTTTCTGTGATAGTCTCAGTCTCTTTCTGTGATAGTCTCAGTCTCTTTCTGTGTTAGTCTCAGTCTCTTTCTGTGATAGTCTCAGTCTCTTTCTGTGATAGTCTCAGTCTCTGTGTTAGTCTCAGTCGCTTTCTGTGATAGTCTCAGTCTCTGTGTTAGTCTCAGTCTCTGTGTTTGTCTCTTTCTGTGATAGTCTCAGTCTCTGTGATAGTCTCAGTCTCTGTGTTAGTCTCAGTCTCTGTGTTAGTCTCAGTCTCTGTGTTAGTCTCAGTCTCTTTCTGTGATAGTCTCAGTCTCTTTCTGTGTTAGTCTCAGTCTCTTTCTGTGATAGCCTCAGTCTCTTTCTGTGATAGTCTCAGTCTCTTTCTGTGTTAGTCTCAGTCTCTTTCTGTGATAGTCTCAGTCTCTTTCTGTGATAGTCTCAGTCTCTTTCTGTGATAGTCTCAGTCTCTTTCTGTGTTAGTCTCAGTCTCTTTCTGTGATAGTCTCAGTCTCTTTCTGTGTTAGTCTCAGTCTCTTTCTGTGATAGTCTCAGTCTCTTCTGTGTTAGTCTCAGTCTCTTTCTGTGATAGTCTCAGTCTCTTTCTGTGTTAGTCTCAGTCTCTTTCTGTGATAGTCTCAGTCTCTTTCTGTGTTAGTCTCAGTCTCTTTCTGTGTTAGTCTCAGTCTCTTTCTGTGATAGTCTCAGTCTCTTTCTGTGTTAGTCTCAGTCTCTGTGTTAGTCTCAGTCTCTGTGTGATAGTCTCAGTCTCTTTCTGTGTTAGTCTCAGTCTCTGTGTTAGTCTCAGTCTCTGTGATAGTCTCAGTCTCCGTGTTAGTCTCAGTCTCTGTGTTAGTCTCAGTCTCTGTGTTAGTCTCAGTCTCTTTCTGTGTTAGTCTCAGTCTCTTTCTGTGTTAGTCTCAGTCTCTTTCTGTGTTAGTCTCAGTCTCTTTCTGTGTTAGTCTCAGTCTCTTTCTGTGTTAGTCTCAGTCTCTTTCTGTGTTAGTCTCAGTCTCTTTCTGTGATAGTCTCAGTCTCTTTCTGTGTTAGTCTCAGTCTCTTTCTGTGATAGTCTCAGTCTCTTTCTGTGTTAGTCTCAGTCTCTTTCTGTGATAGTCTCAGTCTCTTTCTGTGTTAGTCTCAGTCTCTTTCTGTGTTAGTCTCAGTCTCTTTCTGTGATAGTCTCAGTCTCTTTCAGTGTTAGACTCAGTCTCTGTGTTAGTCTCAGTCTCTTCCTGTGATAGTCTCAGTCTCTTTCAGTGTTAGACTCAGTCTCTGTGTTAGTCTCAGTCTCTTTCTGTGATAGTCTCAGTCTATTTCTGTGTTAGTCTCAGTCTCTGTGTTAGTCTCAGTCTCTGTGTTAGTCTCAGTCTCTTTCTGTGTTAGTCTCAGTCTCTTTCTGTGTTAGTCTCAGTCTCTTTCTGTGTTAGTCTCAATCTCTTTCTCTGTTAGTCTCAGTCTCTGTGTTAGTCTCAGTCGCTTTCTGTGTTAGTCTCAGTCTCTTTCTATGATAGTCTCAGTCTCTTTTTGTGATAGTCTCAGTCTCTTTCTGTGTTAGTCTCAGTCTCTTTCTGTGATAGTCTCAGTCTCTTTCTGTGATAGTCTCAGTCTCTGTGTTAGTCTCAGTCGCTTTCTGTGATAGTCTCAGTCTCTGTGTTAGTCTCAGTCTCTGTGTTACTCAATCTCTTTCTGTGATAGTCTCAGTCTCTCTCTGTGTTAGTCTCAGTCTCTGTGTTAGTCTTAGTCTCTGTGTTAGTCTCAGTCTCTGTGTTAGTCTCAGTCTCTTTCTGTGATAGTCTCAGTCTCTTTCTGTGATAGTCTCAGTCTCTTTCTGTGATAGTCTCAGTCTCTTTCTGTGATAGTCTCAGTCTCTTTCTGTGTTAGTCTCAGTCTCTTTCTGTGATAGTCTCAGTCTCTTTCTGTGTTAGTCTCAGTCTCTTTCTGTGATAGTCTCAGTCTCTTTCTGTGTTAGTCTCAGTCTCTTTCTGTGATAGTCTCAGTCTCTTTCTGTGTTAGTCTCAGTCTCTTTCTGTGATAGTCTCAGTCTCTTTCTGTGTTAGTCTCAGTCTCTTTCTGTGATAGTCTCAGTCTCTTTCTGTGTTAGTCTCAGTCTCTTTCTGTGATAGTCTCAGTCTCTTTCTGTGTTAGTCTCAGTCTCTTTCTGTGTTAGTCTCAGTCTCTTTCTGTGATAGTCTCAGTCTCTTTCTGTGTTAGTCTCAGTCTCTGTGTTAGTCTCAGTCTCTTTCTGTGATAGTCTCAGTCTCTTTCTGTGATAGTCTCAGTCTCTTTCTGTGATAGTCTCAGTCTCTTTCTGTGATAGTCTCAGTCTCTTTCTGTGATAGTCTCAGTCTCTCTCTGTGTTAGTCTCAGTCTCTGTGTTAGTCTTAGTCTCTGTGTTAGTCTCAGTCTCTGTGTTAGTCTCAGTCTCTTTCTGTGATAGTCTCAGTCTCTTTCTGTGATAGTCTCAGTCTCTTTCTGTGTTAGTCTCAGTCTCTTTCTGTGATAGTCTCAGTCTCTTTCTGTGATAGTCTCAGTCTCTTTCTGTGTTAGTCTCAGTCTCTTTCTGTGATAGTCTCAGTCTCTTTCTGTGTTAGTCTCAGTCTCTTTCTGTGATAGTCTCAGTCTCTTTCTGTGTTAGTCTCAGTCTCTTTCTGTGATAGTCTCAGTCTCTTTCTGTGTTAGTCTCAGTCTCTTTCTGTGTTAGTCTCAGTCTCTTTCTGTGATAGTCTCAGTCTCTTTCTGTGTTAGTCTCAGTCTCTTTCTGTGTTTGTCTCTGTCTCTTTCTGTGATAGTCTCAGTCTCTTTCTGTGATAGTCTCAGTCTCTCTATGTGTTAGTCTCAGTCTCTGTGTTAGTCTTAGTCTCTGTGTTAGTCTCAGTCTCTGTGTTAGTCTCAGTCTCTTTCTGTGATAGTCTCAGTCTCTTTCTGTGATAGTCTCAGTCTCTGTGTTAGTCTCAGTCTCTTTCTGTGTTAGTCTCAGTCTCTTTCTGTGATAGTCTCAGTCTCTTTCTGTGATAGTCTCAGTCTCTTTCTGTGTTAGTCTCAGTCTCTGTGTTAGTCTCAGTCTCTTTCTGTGTTAGTCTCAGTCTCTTTCTGTGTTAGTCTCAGTCTCTGTGTTAGTCTCAATCTCTTTCTGTGATAGTCTCAGTCTCTCTCTGTGTTAGTCTCAGTCTCTTTCTGTGTTAGTCTCAGTCTCTTTCTGTGATAGTCTCAGTCTCTTTCTGTGTTAGTCTCAGTCTCTGTGTTAGTCTCAGTCTCTTTCTGTGATAGTTTCAGTCTCTTTCTGTGATAGTCTCAGTCTCTGTGTTAGTCTCAGTCTCTTTCTGTGATAGTCTCAGTCTCTTTCTGTGTTAGTCTCAGTCTCTTTCTGTGATAGTCTCAGTCTCTCTCTGTGTTAGTCTCAGTCTCTTTCTGTGATAGTCTCAGTCTCTGTGTTAGTCTCAGTCTCTTTCTGTGTTAGTCTCAGTCTCTGTGATAGTCTCAGTCTCTTTCTGTGTTAGTCTCAGTCTCTATGATAGTCTCAGTCTCTTTCTGTGTTAGTCTCAGTCTCTATGATAGTCTCAGTCTCTTTCTGTGTTAGTCTCAGTCTCTTTCTGTGTTAGTCTCAGTCTCTTTCTGTGATAGTCTCAGTCTCTTTCTGTGTTAGTCTCAGTCTCTGTGTTACTCAATCTCTTTCTGTGATAGTCTCAGTCTCTCTCTGTGTTAGTCTCAATCTCTTTGTTAGTCTCAGTCTCTGTGTTAGTCTCAGTCTCTGTGTTAGTCTCAGTCTCTTTCTGTGATAGTCTCAGTCTCTTTCTGTGTTAGTCTCAGTCTCTGTGTTAGTCTCAGTCTCTTTCTGTGATAGTCTCAGTCTCTTTCTGTGTTAGTCTCAGTCTCTTTCTGTGTTAGTCTCAGTCTCTCTCTGTGTTAGTCTCAGTCTCCTGTGTTAGTCTCAGTCTCTTTCTGTGATAGTCTCAGTCTCTTTCTGTGTTAGTCTCAGTCTCTTTCTGTGTTAGTCTCAGTCTCTCTCTGTGTTAGTCTCAGTCTCGTTCTGTGATAGTCTCAATGTCTGTGTTAGTCTCAGTCTCTTTCTGTGTTAGTCGCAGTCTCTTTCTGTGTTAGTCTCAATCTCTTTCTGTGTTAGTCTCATTCTCTTTCTGTGTTAGTCTTAGTCTCTTTCTGTGATAGTCTCAGTCTCTTTCTGTGTTAGTCTCAGTCGCTTTCTGTGTTAGTCTCAGTCTCTTTCTGTGATAGTCTCAGTCTCTTTCTGTGATAGTCTCAGTCTCTGGGTTAGTCTCAGTCTCTTTCTGTGATAGTCTCCGTCTCTTTCTGTGATAGTCTCAGTCTCTTTCTGTGTTAGTCTCAGTCTCTTTCTGTGTTAGTCTCAGTCGCTTTCTGTGTTAGTCTCAGTCTCTTTCTGTGATAGTCTCAGTCTCTTTCTGTGTTAGTCTCAGTCTCTTTCTGCGTTAGTCTCAGTCTCTTTCTGTGATAGTCTCAGTCTCTTTCTGTGATAGTCTCAGTCTCTTCCTGTGTTAGTCTCAATCTCTGTGTTAGTCTCAATCTCTGTGTTAGTCTCAGTCTCTTTCTGTGTTAGTCTCAATCTCTTTCTGTGTTAGTCTCAGTCTCTTTCTGTGTTAGTCTCAGTCTCTTTCTGTGTTAGTCTCAATCTCTGTGTTAGTCTCAATCTCTGTGTTAGTCTCAATCTCTTTCTGTGTTAGTCTCAGTCTCTTTCTGTGATAGTCTCAGTCTCTTCCTGTGTTAGTCTCAATCTCTGTGTTAGTCTCAATCTCTGTGTTAGTCTCAGTCTCTTTCTGTGTTAGTCTCAGTCTCTTTCTGTGATAGTCTCAGTCTCTTTCTGTGATAGTCTTAGTCTCTTTCTGTGATAGTCTCAGTCTCTTTCTGTGATAGTCTCAGTCTCTTTCTGTGATAGTCTCCGTCTCTTTCTGTGATAGTCTCAGTCTCTGGGTTAGTCTCAGTCGCTTTCTGTGCTAGTCTCAGTATTTTTCTGTGTTAGTCTCAGTCGCTTCTCTGTTAGTCTCAGTCTCGTTCTGTGATAGTCTCAGTCTCTTTCTGTGTTAGTTTCAGTCTCTCTCTCCCCGTCTGTCCATTCTCTCCGTCTGTTCGTCTATGTGTCCATCTCTGTATGCGTATCTGCCTGTCTCTGTCTGTCTCCTTGTCCAACCGCGCAATGAGTTCTTGCAGTAATATTTTGTGCCCAGCTCTTTCCCCACAGAATGAAAATTGTGTAAGCACTCTTTCTCGCTAATTTTGTTTTGATAAAGGGTAACGGTGTGACTGATCACGGCAATGTACTATCTCTGTCTGGGTCTCAAACCGCTTTACCCTTTACCTCCTGACCACTGGGCCGCATGATAATCCTTCACTTGCACATGACGACAAAAACACAGAAAGTATGCTGCACGCAGTCAGGTACCACCACCAGCTTTGCTACTGGGGAATATTGTGACCTAGTGCTGGCTCATGGCTGCATACAGTTAGGTACCACCACCAGCTTTGCTCCTGGGGAATATTGTGACCTAGTGCTGGCTCATGGCTGCATACAGTCAGGTACCACCACCAGCTTTGCTCCTGGGGAATATTGTGACCTAGTGCTGGCTCATGGCTGCATACAGTCAGGTACCACCACCAGCTTTGCTACTGGGGAATAGTGTGACCTAGTGCTGGCTCATGGCTGCATACAGTTAGGTACCACCACCAGCTTTGCTCCTGGGGAATATTGTGACCTAGTGCTGGCTCATGGCTGCATACAGTCAGGTACCACCACCAGCCATGCTACTGGGGAATAGTGTGACCTAGTGCTGGCTCATGGCTGCATACAGTTAGGTACCACCACCAGCTTTGCTACTGGGGAATAGTGTGACCTAGTGCTGGCTCATGGCTGCATACAGTCAGGTACCACCACCAGCTTTGCTACTGGGGAATAGTGTGACCTAGTGCTGGCTCATGGCTGCATACAGTTAGGTACCACCACCAGCTTTGCTACTGGGGAATATTGTGACCTAGTGCTGGCTCATGGCTGCATACAGTTAGGTACCACCACCAGCTTTGCTACTGGGGAATATTGTGACCTAGTGCTGGCTCATGGCTGCATACAGTTAGGTACCACCACCAGCTTTGCTCCTGGGGAATAGTGTGACCTAGTGCTGGCTCATGGCTGCATACAGTCAGGTACCACCACCAGCTTTGCTCCTGGGGAATATTGTGACCTAGTGCTGGCTCATGGCTGCATACAGTCAGGTACCACCACCAGCTTTGCTCCTGGGGAATAGTGTGACCTAGTGCTGGCTCATGGCTGCATACAGTTAGGTACCACCACCAGCTTTGCTCCTGGGGAATATTGTGACCTAGTGCTGGCTCATGGCTGCATACAGTCAGGTACCACCACCAGCTTTGCTCCTGAGGAATATTGTGACCTAGTGCTGGCTCATGGCTGCATACAGTCAGGTACCACCACCAGCTTTGCTACTGGGGAATAGTGTGACCTAGTGCTGGCTCATGGCTGCATACAGTCAGGTACCACCACCAGCTTTGCTACTGGGGAATAGTGTGACCTAGTGCTGGCTCATGGCTGCATACAGTCAGGTACCACCACCAGCTTTGCTACTGGGGAATAGTGACCTAGTGCTGGCTCATGGCTGCATACAGTCAGGTACCACCACCAGCTTTGCTCCTGGGGAATATTGTGACCTAGTGCTGGCTCATGGCTGCATACAGTTAGGTACCACCACCAGCTTTGCTACTGGGGAATATTGTGACCTAGTGCTGGCTCATGGCTGCATACAGTCAGGTACCACCACCAGCTTTGCTCCTGGGGAATATTGTGACCTAGTGCTGGCTCATGGCTGCATACAGTCAGGTACCACCACCAGCTTTGCTCCTGGGGAATATTGTGACCTAGTGCTGGCTCATGGCTGCATACAGTTAGGTACCACCACCAGCTTTGCTCCTGGGGAATATTGTGACCTAGTGCTGGCTCATGGCTGCATACAGTCAGGTACCACCACCAGCTTTGCTCCTGAGGAATATTGTGACCTAGTGCTGGCTCATGGCTGCATACAAGGGTTTAGCACATTACAGTGTGTCTTCACAGTCCTTACAGGTACCCGGTTTTACTCCTGGGTGGGGAGAAGCAATGCGAGTTAAACACCCTTGCCCAAGCATGCAACTCCAGGTTCCGTAAAGCTTCGAACGTCTCTGTCGACAGCCGCTTGCGACAGCCGCTAGCGACAGCCGCTAGCGACAGCCGCAGCGACAAGCGGGCGAGCGCACCAGCTGCTGGCCCAGAGCCCCGACCTGTCACACCAGTCAGCCCTAACTTCGGCAACAGCACTGCGAATGTTACCAGTCATTTTCAATGCACTGTAAACAAAATAAAAAATTATCCCCTGGTTTCTGGACCCTAAAACGTCGTTGCGCATGCGTATCTTATTTCAAAAACCTGTGTCAGTGATGTCAAGATCGCTGCCGTTTGCCCACTGACCTTATGGGGGCATTCCTTGCAGAGCTTGCCGTTCAAGAAGGAAATGGACCAGATGGGAGCTTTCACGCACGACTGGTAGTCTCGAATCTTGGAGATCTTTAGCCACTGGTTGCCTTGGGGCTCGGTATACTTGTCCGTCAGCACGTAGGACGTGTCGCACAAGCCCACGGGTGACAGCTGGGCAGTGCGGAGACACGACATTGTCAG
>JAWQFJ010019880.1:50000-52500 GCA_034096865.1 Theodoxus fluviatilis | reverse complement strand
TACATGTAGTCCTTGTGCACACCATTACTGAAACAGCATGACAATGTAACCCTCCTATGAACAGTTTTCAAGAGGTTAATAGAGTCTCCATTGTAGCAGAGAAGAAAACAAATTTGTGTATAATTGTTCACGTGCATGTGTTCAGTAAAAAAAGTCCATCAAAGTGTTCACATACATGCGCACTTTCGCTCCGTAACTCGTGAAATTTTACATTTACAATTGACAGATGTTTTGACCTGTATGCACTATATGACAAAAGTGATACAGTTTCCTTAAAAAAGGTTTATATCAAGATTTTATTTATCGAAATATAGGCCTAATTAGGAGGGAAATTCAAATGCTGTAAAGTCAAGCTTGAAACACCAGCAGTTGTCTGTGGAGATTTCTAAATTAATAGTGCCTTCCTTGAGGCTTCGCATCGACATGACTAGACACAGACATAACTACAGAATACTTCATTGTCTTCCAGCAGGAGAACACCTTTCTGTCGAAGCTCTAAAATAAATGTACATAATGTGGAAAACAATTGAATTCACATGGAAATCAAAGTAACATGAGGAAATAAACTGCATGGGTTTGCGCACGCGCACACACACACTCACCTGCACTCATGCATGCACTAGGCGCACATATGCACACACACACACACACACACACATACACACACACACACACTCACAGGCGTGTGCTCACATTCACGCAGGATTCAGGAATGACCAGGCATACTTATTTTGCCAGAAAAGCCTTTACCTACTCGTCCTTTTAACTCCCCACTCTATCACCCACCCACCCGCCCACCCCTGTCTCACCCCACCCCCTACACCCCTACCCACACAACCATCCAACACATCAGAACACACAGATACGTCAAGCTACCTCCCGCCCTCACCATAACCCCCCCCCCCCCCCCCGCAACTCTCCTCCCCCAGCCTACCCCACCTCCCGCCCTCTAATCTAGCTCGAGACATCGTCATAAACTAAACCCACACAATGTCCCATGCACGATGTCCAGGATAGCTCGATTCTCCACACATCGAAGGAAGATGTCTCAAATGAATTCTCGTCCAGCATTGCGAGAAGGTTCACAACAGTCCCGAGTTAAATCATGGCAGCTCGTGAACAAACACAACCGGAGGTTATTCTGTTAACATGCCAGCTGATACACTGACAGTGGCTCTACATGTATTTACACAGACCTGTGTAGGTTGTCCCGAAGTCATCCAAGTCGAAACATTGCCGTTCGACTTCACACGTGCAACAAGACAAGATGTCCGTCAGCTACCCCAATATATAAATAAGTAACAGCTCCAACTTTCACAAGCTCTATTCAAGCTATACAATGGCGCTGTAGATATAACACAAGCACCGATAAAGAATGTCAATGAAGACACTAGGTCGAAAGTCTTCCAGAGGGTCGCCTTCCATAAACATCAAAACAAATAAATGGAAGAGCAGCAGTTCATATATTTACAAAAACCAATATAGATGGACGGCAAGTCGGACAGCCAAAGTTTCACTTTTGACGTAAGCACCACAAAAGGATGCTCCAAGCTATGATAGTTTCAAAAATCTTGAATAGCCCGGCATTGCACTGTCACCTTTGCAGGACGACCTGAGGGTATTCAATGTGAAACACTGCCTGTGGATCGAATCCACACAGAATGTGTAAAGACAAATGTAGGCAGACTGGCCTCAACTATTTTTGAGATCATGCGCTGATGCGGAACCTCCCACGTCCCATGCAGTAAACTTGTCATTATCACCAGAACAAAACGTTCTGGTGACACAGGCGATTAATTTACAAACATTATCTCGACCGAATGGTCACACTGCTCAAGTAGGCGGGCCGACAATGACACGGCATAGATATTCGAACCCAATAAATCCATTGTTTCTTTGACAGTGAACACCAGAGAAAGATTCAAAGACAACGTCTCCAATCAACGAGGGAATCAACAGCACCAACAAAAGACATCTGAAGACAAGCGTGAAGTGTCTTTGGCATGATAACCTCGCGGTCAAAGGACGGATATCTGGACTGACATTCTGAAGGCACGTGTGGAAAGATCGATTCTAACGTCGTCTTTGAGACCAAGCACCCAAACGTAGGAGTCCTTTCGGCAACATCTCTTGACGATAACATTTCAGCATCATAGTTTCTGGAGACCCCACCATCCTGGGGACATGGCAGGAAGACTCACTGGCAGAGGCTCGATAATGAATCAACACCGTAACTGCATGTACAGTTGAATCTACTGCAACCATTATTATTCTTTAAAACGAAGCGCCATATCAATATCTCCTGGACAATAGTCCATGCCCATTAACAAGTCAAAGCTCCAATACAATGATATCCTGGAAACATCGCCGGTGGATTCACTACCAGAAGCCAAAGCATGTACAGCTGGACATATAGCAACCATTATTCTTCTTTAAAACGAAACCCAATGTCTAAATCTCCTTGTCGATATTCCATGACCATTAAAAATTCAAAGCACCA
>JAWQFJ010019880.1:12500-45000 GCA_034096865.1 Theodoxus fluviatilis | reverse complement strand
TATTATCATTAGTGGAATATTATATAAGGTTTCTTTTGTTAGGTTGTATTATATGTATGCTTTCTCTTTCTCTCTTCATCTCCTCGACTCCTTCGTTCTTCTCTGCCTTCTTATAACTGTTGCTGTGTAGCAGACGAACTTGATTTTCCTTCACTGTGCAAGTGATGTGATTATGAGTGCCTCATGATACGAAACTTTTTGTACAGCTGCCAGGCTGGAGACATAGACACTCTCATCTTCATGCATCACTGTGGCGGACGCGTCGCAACGCTGAAGATCGATAACAGTGCTGGACCTGTCACCAGTGTCTTGAGTGACCTCCTCTTCAAACCGTCACCGCGGAAAGCGCCGGCAAAGATGAGGACGATAGCACACCCACTGCAGTACGCCTGAACGAAGGTCGTAAGTAATATGTTGTGTACACAATGATTGACAAGAGATTAAAGTAAGAGGAAGAGGTCCATGGCACCGTCAAAATGAGTGAGACTGGAGACTGCTGAACAGTCACAACGTAAATTGATAGCCTCTCATTTATTCATTAAAGACTCGAAGTCTAAAGATTAATCGCAAGTGACAGACTACATTTTTCATTGTATTATTGCTTGATTGGATGTGTGTGTGTGTGTGTGTGTGTGTGTGTGTGTGTGTGTGTGTGTGTGTGTGTGTGTGTGTGTGTGTGTGTGTGTGTGTGAAATTAATAAAGGTACAAGGGCAAAGAAAAACAAATTGGTGTGTTGTCTTTGTGCCTGTCTGATTGCAGCTGAATGATGTGAGTGTAGATAGTAGGATTTTATAGTAAACAGAAAAAGTACACGCTCCATTCTGAAAAAGGTAAATACATATACATCTATTCTCATTTTCTTTAGTACATACACGCAAAACCCCAGTTGTGACAACTATGTTCTTGAACGAGAGTACTGTACGAAGCATCACCGAATGCTCGATAGCCCGCCATGGGAATGCTACGCGCGTTAATCCAACATGGCTGCGTTTGGAGGAGCAAAGAGAATCACCATCAAAGATGTGCACAGGGGCAGACATTTCGACCTGTGATGACGAACCAAGCTGTGCGAGAAGTTACAAGAAGGTATGCGGTGTTACTTTATCATTTTCTTTGTTAATCAAAACTGCTCTAAAATGATTGCTTAGCAAGATATAAGCAAGATTTTCAAGAATCTTTATTCAAGGGAGGTAACTCTAACTTACATTAACCATTAGTTTGTTATGGTTGGTTCAACGAGTAGGGTTAAAGTCATGCAAAACGCACTGTTTTGTGGTTTTTAGTGGTTGGAAAGATACAAAACTTTCATCCACATGCCCTCAGGCCAAGAAGGATAGCGGAATGGACCGAAAGCAAGCTAAGCATCTTTTTGTTTTACCGGGACACATACAATACACCGGAAAGCGTTCCCTAAGCCACCCATGTTACCACGTGGTCCAGATGCAGCCATTCAACCATGACCTATTTACACTCACCAAACACGTCTCTGGCATCATAAGGCAGACAACGAAACCCATCACTATTATAAGCGTGACTGCCCATCTTAGACAATTCATGGACACCTGGGGTCACATGATAGATTTGCAGTTCCATCTAACAGAGTGTCCGGAAGACAGGGCCGAAACACTTGAAGACGAGGGCTCTTCCTCTGAAGACTGTCAGTTTCCCCGCTTCTCTGGAATTTACTTGTCTTCTAGGCTTTGAAAGGAATGAAAAAGTCGGCCCATCATTCGTGCCCAAAGATGGGAATTGCGGAGCTTCGAACGCCTTCGAGCGACCTGATTCCGAGGGCCTCCCTGATCACGTGATCAGAGTTGACAACAGCACATTGTATGCAATGCGTAACCAGTATTTTCTTCCTTTCGCGTACCGCACTCATGGAGGCCATTGGCTCGTTTGTTTGGCCCAAAATATCGAGAGAATCGCGAGGGCTAGGTGTTGCCAACATTCCTCGATCATAAGGACGCACTCGCCGTGAAGGTGGGAAGCCGAGGGAGGTCCGGAGCTTCCTCAATTGGTGTGTTCTATGAAGTGAAAAACTTATGTGATGTATCGTCAGTTATTTCGTCTATCGGCAACTTCTTCATCGACTCTGGCTCTGAGACGCGGCCATGTTCTTACGCCTTGCTAGATGTTTTTTCCGTTTTTTTCTTAGCTGTAGGAGCGTCTCACTCGCCCTCGACTAGCCATATAGGGAGAATCTCTGTTGACTGTAATCATCTGACGGGTATATCCCCGCGTTTAACTTCATAGAAAACTACCTCCTCGCAGACTCGCAGGGGTTACCTCCCTTGGTTCACGATTTCGTTCCGGCAGGCAGTATTATAGCTGCTTACAACTGAGTAAGCCTTCAATAAGGTAATGAAAAGTGAGGGGCTGTAATGTGTGATAAGGTCGGGTAAGGTGCGTGTTGTAGTGCTGCGTCTTTTCACTTATTCATGGTTGCCCAAACTGGCGCGCTCTCACCTCCTTCTCTTGGGTGTTTCTAGTTAGGCCAAAAAGACAAAACTGATTGTTGCTAGGGTAACATGGCTAGAAAAATAGCATCGGCAGGTCGGTCTGAATTTTTTTAATAGAAAAGACCAGGTGAACATAAATCTTAAAATGTTCTCTCTGGAAAATGTGTTTAAAATATATTTAAATACTGGATTGCCCTAGTGCTCATAAAGCAGGGAAGATGTACAGCACACAATACGTTGACTACCATCGATTTTTTCCCTTTTTCTTTCTTTCTTCCTCCCTTCCTTCCTTCCTTCCTTCCTTTCTTCCTTCCTTCCTTCCTTTCTTTCTTTTTGCACAATAAAAAACAATCAGTTTAGGGTCAGCAAAAAAAAGGGTCGGTCGGATTACCGTCACCACAACCATTTTTTTTCACAGTTGGCGTTTTCCTTCCAATGTCCACTCTACTCGCTGGGATGCATGCATCCAAGCTGCGGATGCGCGCGCTACAGTTCACTTGCAAAGTTTGTCTCAACTCTCACTCCTTGGTGGCAACAGCAACACCGTAGCTAACAATGCTAATTTATTTATTTATTTTTTTTTTTGGGGGGGGGGGGGGGGGGCGACTTAATGAAGCCGCAACATTGACCAGAGGAAAGTTTTGGACTTTGATGCTTTCTTGTTAAAAAACAGAGCGTCATGTGAAGGAAAGATGTTTCATGGCAAGAATAATATACACCCTTTTTTACGTCATCAGGCGGCTGAGTCGACCAGCATCTGGATGTTTGTACGTGATTTGAAAGAACTGCTGAAAGAATTAGTGTATTCACTTGAAATTTTGTCAGCTTGTGCAAATGCCGTTGCATTCCTTAAATAACGCAATAATTGCATCAAGTCAGCCCCACCTACTTTGAAGAGCTAATACACAAAAGCTAGATCACTTAATGAAATACGGTGAACTGCATTAGAAAATTTCCTAATGACACTTTCTTCCGGCATTTCACACTTGGGTATATCTGGACGGAAATAGCCTGGCAACACTACTACTTCGTCATCTCTAAGAAAATCGATATCATTAGGTGATTGACCCTTCAGCTGCTAACAAGGAATGACCGGTTTTCGAAATCTGGGGCTGGACTCATTCTAGTTCACTAGAGACTTCGCCTACCGGCGAAACAGTCTCTAGCACAGTTGACATCACGTGATGGAAGGTTTTCGTCCGAAATATGCAAGAGGAGGTCACTCGAGCGGCTTGTGGAATAGCCGATCTGCTCCCTGACATACGCCGTTAAAGTAGTTCTAAGACTATTTCGCACATAACTCATAACTTACTCTTGTTGTGGCAATAAATAAGCGTTTATTCGATAAAATAAAATGTTTGTGTTGAAATGAATAAACAATTTGACATCTGAATGATTTCTGTAAAAAGTGGAGAGAAAAAATAGTATCAGAACGAACTATATTTGGCGCAATGCTGTAATGCAAAGGGTCAAGTCTATTACGCATTCATTGCGAACTGTACCGGAGTCAATACTGACTCGGGTTCATAGAATGAACTGGACTACAAATGAGTCACTACGATCTCTTGAAACATCAGCAATTCTTAATTAACACTTAAGGCACTAAAAGACTCATTTGAGAATGAAACGTACATCCGACAAAGTTCTGTTGCCGACTTCTCAGTTGGAAACGACTGCGAATTTGAAATTTCACCACTTTCCGCCTCCAGCACCAGCGATCTTCACCTCCACCAACGGGTAAACTTCCGCTCACTGATGAATGCATACATTTCCCCTATCTTTTTACAGTTAATCAATCTGTGACATGCATGTCAAGCTGTGCAGTTTGTCGCAGTGTACCACAATCACTTGCACGTTGAAGATTGTGTTGTGAAGGTTCTAGATCATACGAGTATGACGTCGCGCAATTGGTCTGTTTATATCAGTCTCTATGCTAATTCGGTTACCTGGTCACGTGGTTGAATCGGGCTAAATTTGTCTTGACTGTGTCACATGACGTCATTCGTGATGCTTCGCGGCTGCGGAGCAGATCGTAGGCTGTTCTCGAAGGCTCTGGAACCCGTGTTAAGGTATATAAAGCGCAATAAAGCGAGAGAGAGAGACACACACGAGAGGAGATACGACAGAGTTGAAGTGAGAGCTTAACTAGAGGATAAACGAGTCCTCCTTTGTAAGGAGTGAGTCCTCTGCGGCACTACACGTAGAGTGAAGTTGTTATGATGACGTTGTTTACTGATTTTCACCAGTGCATGAATAAAGTTTATCAAAAACGACCAGCAGCGTTTGTGAACTTCGACTTCCCGACGCAAGCTAGGAGAACCCCCATACAACAGGACACTGCAAGAGAAGAGTGCAACGATTGATAGGGTTGAAAACAGCATTGAATCACGGTTAGAGACGAAGACAAAAGAAGAAACATTTTTGTGTGACTAGTATAACACATGGCCAGACTTGCTCATCGCAACTCTCATCACTTGGAACCTCTGGTGGGTGGTTTCTGGAGGCTCGCTCCAGTCTCTCATCCAGGGAAGACCCAAGCAGAAAAATATACATGACGCTAAAGCGAGTACTGTACACACTTCTCCCATTGGTCAGATTTAACACGTGACACTCATTTTCTCTAATAACATACATGGATTGGGGGAAATACTTGACCTATTTCTACTGATTGGTCAGTTCAGTGTGACGTTACGTCCGCTCATGAAATGGACGCTACTCTTGTCTGCTGTGATTGGCGCTGAAATGGTCGTTATGGGCAACATTTCCGGACACAGTACCCGGGGTACTCTGTCCGATTTATTAAAAAATGATTTTGAAATACTTCGGTAAAATTTATAAGTTTCATTTTTCTGGGATGGTTTGTGCTTGGATGAAGATGACTTTGGTGCCAAAAAACGAAAATCAAATGAAGGGGGTGTGGCTTTAAAAAGCTCATAAATTATCGGACAGAGTACCCAGGGTACTGTGTCCGGAAATGTTGCCCATAACGACCATTTCAGCGTGATTGACAGGTTTAAGCTTTTCACTGGACGAAAATGGGATAATGGGGATCGATTCTAACGATAAAACTGCATCACAAATAGGTATTTTTACCCTCCTGTTGAACATAGTGCTAAATTTCGCCATGATATATGTTAATCACGTATGGTTTAGTATGCTCCAGCACTGTAAATGTGTAATGTTGTCCGGGAGCTTGCACCCATGGACTTACACGCGCATGCACATATTTACACACTCGATCAAGAGCAATGAGTTGATCAGTTTTAACACGTACGTGTACACTTACATGTGCGTGTGCACATGGGAGCGAGTGCATTCAACCAATCAATCGAATTTTGCTGTAAATTATTACTTATTTAGCTTTGTCGATGTGCGAAATGTGTCATAAGGTGCGTTTGTTAGGCGCATAATCTCGAGAGAATCGCGAGGGTTAGACGTTGCCTACGTTCCTTGTTCATGAGGACACACTCGCCGTAAAGACGGGAGGCCGGAAGTAGTATATCAGTTAGTGGTTCAGACTCACAAGAAAATTATATCCAATCGATATACTACACAGCTACTACTAAGCAAGCTGTGTACTCCTAACATCGTAGACTTACCGCCTTACATGCAGTCTCTCAAAGCAAAATTAAATCCCTGACACCCAAGAATCAAACCCAGGCAAAATTCGATGCTATTTACTGACCCACACCTCCTTTTCAAGCCCCCACAAGCTTGCGGCAAAAACAGACCAGTTTTTCGTTTTCTGGTTATGGTTTCAGTTGCAGTTCTGCTTTCTGGTTCTGGTTTTTGGTTTCTGGTTACCGTTTTTGTTTTTGGGTTACAAATTTTGCTTTCTGGTTATGAGTTACGCTTTTGGGTTACGAGTTTCACTTTCTGGTTATGAGTTTTGAATTCTGGTTACGAGTTTCCGTTTTTGGGTTATTGGGGGTGGGGGTGGGGGGTGGTGGAAGGGAGACATCCACACACGCGCATGCAGGTGATACCGGTGTTCCTCTCTCTTGCCCCCCCCCCCCCCCCATCGACCAAAACACACCCTTAAAGATAAGAGAACATTGAAGATTTGACCCAGTATTTAACCTTCAACAGAGAGCAGAATTTTGGGGGGTAACAGACTGTGGCTTCACCAGGGGGGGCAAACGTTTTAGGTTTTTCTGTTAAGGGTGGGTGGGAAGGAACACGGCGAGTTTTGTTGGCGAGGCAGGCACACCCACACACCCGCATGCAGTTGTTACCGGTGTTTCTCTGTTTTGCCCCACCCCCCCAAATCGGCCAAAACACTTAATTAAGGCCTTCGCACACGAGGCAACCAAAGTCTCTTGCCACGTTGCTTACGGCCGGTTGCTTGCCATCGTGGCGGGCAATGCTGGAGACTGAGCTCGCACACGCTTCCACTGACCTTTCACCTCTCGCCACGTTCTATTTATGGAAGCGTATTAATTCCCACGCTTGCACTCAAGACGCTCTGCATCTCTCCCCCTAAGGCTTGCCCTAGCATGACTGAAACTTCAAGTGACGATGGCGATAGTACTTCGTCATCAAATGATGATGTTGCAGCTGCTGCTGCAATACTTATAATTGCCGAGCAAAGTAAAAAGAGAAAAAGATCGTGTTGGTCTCGTCAATGGTTGACAAAACGACCAAAGCATGGTGCCTACTCGTGTCTGCTACAAGAGCTCCTCAACGAGGATCTCAGGGCAACAAGAACTTTCCTTCGAATGAGCCATGAACATTTTCAGGAATTGTTGCAGCTGGTTGGGCCTCACATAGACAAACAAGATACTGTGATGAGGGAGGCAATCAAGCCAGGAGAAAGACTTGCAATTACTCTTCCATACCTTGGTTCTGGTAAGTGCATATTAATCATGATTAAAACTGATTTAAATTCATTTTTAACTCCGTGCGTGCGTGCGTGTGCGCTTGCTTGCGTGCGTGCATATTCATGTATGTATGGATGTATGAAGAGATGAGATAAAATAATCTCATGTTTATCTGTCGCACAGCATTGTGATGTAATAGAGACTGTACATCCATTAAATAGTGTGTGTGCGTGTGTGTGTGTGCGTGTGTGAATATGTGTGTGTGTGTTCTTGTGTGTGTGTGTGTGTGTGTGTGTGTGTGTGTGTGTGTGTGTGTGTGTGTGTGTGTTCCTGTGTGTGTGTGTGTATGTGTGTGTGTGAATGTGCATGCGTGCGTGTGTGATGCATGTGCAGGCGTTTGTGTACGTGTGAAAGCAATTTCGTATTGGTACACAGCAAACTTTGCTTTGAATGCACAAGTGGTATCTGCCGTAGAACATATTGAGGTATCATGAGCGTCATTCATAAACTTTCCGTACAAACAATCATACAGACAAAAAAAGTGAAAGTGCGATTTCACACAAACAATTTATTCATGAAAATTGAGACATTAACAAAATTGTACAACAAAGAGAGATCGTTAACACATATTCCCTATCTCTAGCCTTGTGGAAGGATACTATCGTGAACAAAGTGCCAACTGCCTCGTAAAAAGGTCAGGGATGTACGGCCTTGGCGAAAGAATACACACGACAACCATTGCAACGTATAATAGAATTATTTGATCAATAATTATTAGACTGAAATATATTCATCGGTCATCATTTTCTTGCAGAGGATTAAGAAAAGCAGAATCAGATTTCTTTTTAAAGGCATTTTAGTTCAAGCTTATTTAACAGTTCTCAGAGATCTCGCAAGTAAACGGAGACTGATCACTCAGTGGTTTTGAAAGTTTGATAACAACAATGTGAAAACCTATCAAATATCCCTCTTCGTTCGTGTCACTGGCGTAATTTCCATGTATGGTCCCATCACAAAACAGCGCTGCTGTGGCAGGCCACGCCACCTTTTCCACATCCAGCACCCAAGCAAGCAACGATGCATTCTGTCTTATTTGGTTGTAGAAAGGCTTGCTCACCATTTGAAAAGTATATATGATATAAATAGTGCTGGCATGATTGGTAACAATGAGTATCACCGATGCAACGACATACACAATGGCAGTTTGAACACAAGACGTGCTTACCCGATAAGTTTCGTGCTGCCCATTACACGAGAACTTCCCACTGAAAGGCGGCCGATGCGGTGCCAACAGATCACAGTCAAGTGTTTTACATCACACTGACTCCAACAGCTTCTATCCATTCACTGACTACGCACACAAGACTTCCTTCTCTAAATGCCATCAGAATAAATACTTTAAAAACCCACAATAAAACCACAGAAATGCCTGTGTATTTCGCCTTCTGCTTTCGTTCTTTGCAAAGAGTGCCCAGCACGCATGCAGTTCATTTCTTTCATACTTGTGCGGCGAATGTTCAAGAAAACAATTACAAAATGTGCAATAGGGCAAGCAAGGCTCATTTTCAAAAAGAGCAACTCAAGAATGCTCCATTAATTGGCAAGTTTTACGTCATGCGCGCGTGCGCTGTGTGTTTGTGCGCGCGCGCATGCGTGTGAAACACTGATCAAAAACGTTTGAAATAACTTGTAGCCATTGCACGCTTGGTAACCGATACATGAAGGTGTGCTGACCAGACAACATAAATAGAAAGGATACATCCACAAATAACAATGGTTTGAAATGCAAACCACACATCGTGCCGACAATGTCTCCATCGAAGGCAGTCGCCTTAAAATCACAGTAACTCACACAGACTGCAAGGAACCTCGGAGTTAACATCACGAGAACATGTTTCTGAGAGAGAAAAAGTCTCAGAACAAAGGTTTGATTGTAAATGCAAAGTAGAGGTGAGATTTTCAAATGCAAATAGAAGACAAACAATTCTTCGCGAAAAGGTAATGGTTGCATGATAGACGGTCTCGTAATCGGAGGATCAACTGCAAACCTGACTCAATAAAACTATGATAGTTGATGGATGGATGGATGGATGGATGGATGAATGGATGGATGGATGGATGGATGGATTGATACGGATGGATGGATGGATGGATGGATGGATGGATTGATGGATGGATGGATGGATGGATGGATGGATAGATGGATAATGTGTTACGGTCTATCAGTCTTTGTAGGCTATGTATGGCCATTAAAGCACAACAAGAAGGGCAAAGCCCATAGAACTCACATGCTTGACCTTGACCTTTACATGACCTTGACCTTCAGGTGACCTTCAAGGTCAAGGTCAAACAACTAAACATAGCAATGACATCATATACTAAGAACTGCTTTACACATTTTTCCTACCAAAATGCATGTGACCTTGACCCAAGGTCATGGTCATCCAAGGTCATGCAACACAAAGCTGTTAATTCAAGACATAGGAAGCACAATGGTGCTTATTGGCACTTTCTACCATGAGATATGGTCACTTTTAGTGGTTCACTACCCCATTTTGGTCACATTTCATAAGGGTCAAAGTGACCTTGACCTTGATGATATGTCATCAAATGTGTCTCATGATGAAGGTATAACATGTGTACTACAATCTTTTGAAGTTTGGAAGAGTTATCTTCCATAGTTCAGGGTCAAGGTAACAAAGCCGTTAATTCAAGACATAGGAAGCACAATGGTGCTTATTGGCACTTTCTACCATGAGATATGGTCACTTTTAGTGGTTCACTACCCCATTTTGGTCACATTTCATAAGGGTCAAAGTGACCTTGACCTTGATGATATGTGACCAAATGTGTCTCATGATGAAAGTATAACATGTGTACTACAATGTTATGAAGTTTGGAAGAGTTATCTTCCATAGTTCAGGGTCAAGGTCACTTCAAAATATGTATACAATCCAACTTTAAAGAGCTCCTGTGACCTTGACCTTGAAGCAAGGTCAATCAAACTGGTATCAAAAGATAGGGATTACTTTGCCCTATATACCATATATAGGTCAGGTATCCAATCTCAAAAACTTCAGAGAAAATTGGGAAAATGTGAAAAATGGCTGTTTTTTAACATTTACGGCCCCTGCGACCTTGACCTTCAAGCAAGGTCAAGTCACTGTGTATGTTTTTGTACGCCTTGTCATCATACACCATTATGCCAAATTGGGTGTTGATAGACTTAATAGTCTCCGAGAAAAATCCAACGTTAAAGTTTTTTACGGACGGCAGGACGCTCGGACGCCCGGACGCCCAGACGCCCGGACGCCCGGACGGACGACACGGGTGACCTAGTATGAAAGTATAACATGTGTACTACAATGTTATGAAGTTTGGAAGAGTTATCTTCCATAGTTCGGGGTCAAGGTCACTTCAAAATATGTATACAATCCAACTTTAAAGAGCTCCTGTGACCTTGACCTTGAAGCAAGGTCAAGTCACTATGTATGTTTTTGTACGCCTTGTCATCCTACACCATCATGCCAAATTGGGTGTTGATAGACTTAATAGTCTCCGAGAAAAATCCAACGTTAAAGTTTTTTTACGGACGACAGGACACCCGGCCGCCCGGCTGCCCGGACGGCCGCCCGGACGGCTGCCCAGACGCCCAGACGAACGACACTGGTGACCTAGTATGAAAGTATAACATGTGTACTACAATCTTATGAAGTTTGGAAGAGTTATCTTCCATAGTTCAGGGTCAAGGTCACTTCAAAATATGTATACAATTCAACTTTAAAGACCTCCTGTGACCTTGACCTTGAAGCAAGGTCAATCAAACTGGTATCAAAAGATAGGGATTACTTTGCCCTATATACCATATATAGGTCAGGTATCCAATCTCAAAAACTTCAGAGAAAATTGGGAAAATGTGAAAAATGGCTGTTTTTAGGCAACATTTACGGCCCCTGCGACCTTGACCTTGAAGCAAGGTCAAGTCACTATGTATGTTTTTGTACACCTTGTCATCCTACACCATCATGCCAAATTGGGTGTTGATAGACTTAATAGTCTCCAAGAAAAATCCAACGTTAAAGTTTTTTACAGACGCCCGGACGCCCGGACGCCCGGACGGACGAAAAGGGTGAGTACATAGACTCACTTTTGCTATGTATGGCCATTAAAGCACAAAAATCACTAACAGTATAAAGTACACGCAAATCAAGTCACGGTGTCCCTAGTTATTCGTCTCTTACGAATCGCGTAGGGAGACGCGGTGGGTCAATTCTTACCCCGAACCAACAGGGGGAATGATAGTTGATATGCTGTGATAGACGAAAATAATAATAAGTAATTCTAAAGAAAACGTTTCTTTCGTAGCGCACTTATTTTTGTAACTATTACTTTCATATTTCCTGTTCTCCATTGACTGTTACGATAGAGCAATCTACTAATAAAAGTAATTGCAATGATGCATATTCGCTACACTAATTTGAAAGTGCTGCATTAAAACAAACATCGTTATTACGAGTGCTTCAAAAATAGAGACATCTATTGTTCAAAACAAAGTAAATTGACGATGTTTCCACATTTGGCATGAGATCAGTTAGTTGAATGGAAATGAATATACATTGAATGTGGCACTTTAAATCTACCAGTTTTGCCAATATATCAATTTTGAAAATAATTTATCCTCTATAACTTTCTGTTCGATATGTACAAAAATCACATTGAAAACGGATAAAAAATATAATTATCCCTCCGCAAAAGGTTACCAGAAAGAGTTCGGTAGCACAAACAATACATATAGATTTTCAAGAAATTCAGACAATTCATTAACGATACGCAGACACCGTTTTTTCATCTGCTACGTCGTTACAGTTCCGTATTGACAGTGGGGCCAGCTGCACACTAAGACGACATGCTTGGTCTCTGTCCAGGGAACCACTCCATTGTCCTCCACGTGAAGGCAAATGCAGATAAAGTTGCTTTTATTTGGTCCTCCACTGACACTCTCATCCCTCCCACCCCCACCTCCACCCCTTCTTTGAATAGTAGCTGATCACTTCATCCAGCGTATGGGCTTTCAGAGACTCTCTCCAGATACGAGTTTCATTGATAACGCAATCAAAGCTTTCTTTCGGGGTTTTCCATTGTGTTTAATCATTTCAATACACACAATGTAGTCACTTCGTGGCTGATATACTGTGAATGTATTTCAACGCGTTGGGGAGTTTAATCGCATTTGTGAACCCCCGATAATTAATCATAAACGAACAAGACAACTATTAAAACATCTTCACAAGTGCATCTGCAAGGGATGTCTTGTGAACACGGAGGAAACAATGACATACTCTGTTCATCTACGGTATATTGGAGCAGAGTACATGTCAAAATTAGAATGTTCAACACTCGCGACTTCTCTGCATTTTAATATGTTGGTAGACTTGGTTAAATTAAGCAAATCACCAGTATTATGCATCAATAATTCTTTCGCTAGTATTAGAGATATAGATGACAATAAAGCTGCTTAACATAACAACGATTGGTTTAAAACGGCGACAAATATCACAATCACATTTTGATTAACCTTCAAGTAACTCAACCTGCTACAGGGGGGATACATGCATGGGTGATGGAAAAGAATACCAAAGGGCAAAGTTGTAATGATACATGTACCACTAGAGTCTTTTGGAGAACCCAGACACAGATGCACAAGAATCATGGCTAAAGCTCCCTAAACTCTAATCGTGAAATCTCCAGCATATTGTTTGTAAAAGCCCACTCAGTTCCATAAATTTAGCTAGATACGAAAATGATATTAAGAAGGAATTTGATGTCTCCTCGTTAATTCTATTGGATTATCACACATTATAATGTTAAGTCATGCAAGGAAAAGCAAAATGTTTGAAATGCAAACGAGAAATAATTATGTACACTTTTCTTCAAAGACATGATTTGAGACATGGTATACAAGACTTGCTGCTAGCGCTCTTTATAAGCTCCCATGCAGGAAATTGTTTTGATTCCAATATCACATAATCATTCTTGAATTTACACTGAAAGGTGTAAGTGCAAATGGCATTGATACATATGAATGTTCACAAGTTGTTTCATAAGGCTGCAGCATGGAAAAAATCATTTGCAGTGAAACTCCCAAGTTGCAGTTTAGGCACAAGGACAATTTAGACTGGATGCATACGCGATTGTATTCAGTCACTCAAGGTATGCACGCGCAAACGCATGTCCTTGTATCCACAGACCGAAGCATATACACACACCCATTCGATTTACAGACCCCAACATCCACCATGAAATGCGTTTCAAACATATTTACACACACACACACACTGATACGCGCGCACACACACATATGAAAACATACATACGCACATAAACATACACATACACACAAGCACGCAGGAGCGCGCACGCACATATACACACGCGCGCATGCACATACTGATACACATACGTACACACTTGCGCGCGCAGATGCACGCAAACATAAGTCTTTTAACTGAAGGCATGGACAGGCACGCACAACCGCACTCATTCATATATATGCATACACGTAAACACAGACACATACACGCATACGCACACACACGCACACACACACTCATACGCACACACACACACACACACACACACACACACACACACACACACACACACACACACGCACACACACACACACGCAGATATGCAAATATATACAAATGTGAGTCTCAAAATTGAGGACATGATCATCACCTTTCGTAGAAGGCGCAAAGAACCCATGAGGACTGAGAAAATCATCTCGTTTCCCTCCAAAGTGAAAGTTTAACCAATTTCTTCCTTAAACATGCAGACGTAAATGTGGGGACTTGACCTTTCCAGAATGATAAACCCGGGTGGCAAGTAGGAGGTGTCTGGGGTCGAGTGTGCAAGTTCTTCTGACGCAAGCCCGAAGAGCAAGAAGACCACAGCTTTCAGCTGACGAGGGACTACCTGAGAGCAGCTTCAGCTGCACGCTAGTTCTGGACACAACGCCTTTTGCAGAATACGTCTCCAGCTGTGCAAACATTCGCTGCCTCAATTCATAATTCGAGGAATCAGGATATGCAGGCACTTTTCCTCCACAGAGCGACTACCTGAGAGGGGCTCGCCATTCCAGAGCCAGCGAGAGAGACTGAGCTCAGAGCGCGCCAACTTTGTTGGCCTTTACGCTCTATTCATTTCCTCGTCGGCCTAAGGTATCCACGACGGAGGATCTCTCCTCACAAGAAAGAGCCAAACCATCGCCTCTGTGAGGGCGGGGCAGGCATCTCCAGGCGGTGGTGCCAGGCAGTTCTGGGGGCGTCTGCTGCGTCTGGGGAGTTTCAGACTTGCAGAACAGAGCCAGACCTGTGCAGCATCAAGGGGTGCTCATGACTAGGGCTCTGTCTCCGATTCTGTATGTCCCTCGTTGCTGCGGAGTAAACGAAGTTCCCACCTGGAAAACTCCACACAAGTGTCACATCTCCAGCAACAAGGAGATTGTCGTCAGTTGTACGGGAGAGAGGGGCATGGCCTGGCCATCACACAGAGTATCACAGAAAAGCCGATCCTTGCCACGTCAAAACGAAATGGTGGGACACGAGATGTAGTCCAGCTCGAAGAGAACGCTGAGGACGAGGAACACCACGTATGCGAGGAGCATCATGACGCCAAATAGGGGACTCATTTTCCACCGGAAGGCGGCGATGACGATGATGAGGGCGATGAGCATGCCAAAGAGGAGCACAATGGAACACAGAAGTCCACGACTGTTCACCGACAGGGGGGCGCCAGCATAGATGATTCCATACCAGAGCCATGGGACCGGCAACCTGGGGAAATAAAGGCAGACGACAAACCATTATCTAATTGCACTCCAAAGACGATAACTAGGTCGTTAAACTTGTGATAAGCCAACTTCTAAAGCCCAAAGACTGAAGTAACGGTTCGATAATTCTAAATCATGACGCGAAAGGAACCTGTTCAAAGAGAAACAGACGCTTTAAGTTTAACGGACATAAATATTTCAAAGACAGGACACAAAGCAAACCTTGGATTGTCTGCAACCTTCCATACTGCATTTTATATTTGCTCAGCTACAACAAAAACATAATTTTAATGATTTGATAAACAGCGTGAAGGACATATTTCTTTCACACACGTTTCCAACATTTTATATATTTTTAAGCAGTCGTCAACTATCAAACGTCAGGCACAAAACAGATACACTCTGTGTCATAGGTCAGATTAGTATCCCTAGACATGTTCCCACAGAACGTTTACGGCACACACAGCATCTCAGATGAGTTAAACACAGAACAGGCAAGCTAATAAGTCAGATGAGTTAAACACAGAACAGGCAAGCTAATAAGTCAGATGAGTTAAACACAGAACAGGCAAGCTAATAAGTCAGATGAGTTAAACACAGAACAGGCAAGCTAATAAGTCAGATGAGTTAAACACAGAACAGGCAAGCAAATAGGTCAGGGCCCGTATTCACAACGGCGATTTATAGGCGATTTATTTTAACTCCGATTTATCTCTAAACTCAGACGATTCCAACTGCCTGTTCCGCTCTCCCTTGGCTGGAAACCAGTATATATAGCAAAGCGCAACTTAGGATCCTCTGACGAGCGTACCTTATCTAACCGATCAAGATAACGCGGGGCTAGGGGATAAATCGAGTGTTAAAAAGATAAATCGCCGTTGTGAATACGGGCCCAGATGAATAAAGCAGACAGGAGCATGGCACTCGCAACGTAGGAGCAGACAGACAGCACTTTCAAATTACACGATGAAGTATGACAACAGCGCTCACATGACATAACCACTCAGACAGGTTTGCGACACGGATCCAATACAGATGCAGCAACAAGTACAGACAGGCGACGGCAGACATGGACATAGTCATGAAGAAAGCGCAGGCACTTGAGGGAAAGAGACTCAAGACAGACACGAAACTGAAGCAAAAACAGACCACAAAATCAATCAGCCACTGCACAAAGATACAAGAAGGGCAAAGCCCATACGACTCACATGCTTGACCTTGACCTTTATATGACCTTGACCTTCAGGTGCCCTTCAAGATCAAGGTCAAACAACTAAACCTACCAATGACATCATACACTAAGAAATGCTTTAAGCATTTTCCTACCAAAATACATGTGACCTTGACCCAAGGTCAAGGTCATCCAAGGTCATGCAACACAAAGCTGTTAATTCAAGACATAGGAAGCACAATGGTGCTTATTGGCACTTTCTACCATGAGATATGGTAACTTTTAGTGGTTCACTACCCCATTTTGGTCACATTTCATAAGGGTCAAAGTGACCTTGACCTTGATGATATGTGACCAAATGTGTCTCCTGATAAAAGTATAACATGTGCCCCACATAATTATTAAGTTTGAAACAGGTATCTTCCATAGTTCAGGGTCAAGGTCACTTCAACATGTGTATACAATTAAACTTTGAAGAGCTCCTATGACCTTGACATTGAAGCAAGGTCAAGTCACTATGTATTTTTTGTGAGGCCTTGTCATCCTACAGCATCATGCCAAATTGGGTGTTGATAGACTTAATAGTCTCCGAGAAAAATCCAACGTTAAAGTGTTTTAAGGATTACAGGACGCCCAGACGCCCGGACACCCGGACGCCCGGACGGACGCCCGGATGCCCTGACGGACAACACGGGTGACCTAGTATGAAAGTATAACATGTGTACTACAATGTTATGAAGTTTGGAAGAGTAATCTTACATAGTTCAGGGTCAAGGTCACTTAAAACAAGAAGGGCAAAACCCATACGACTCACATGCTTGACCTTGACCTTTACATGACCTTGACTTTCAGGTGACCCTCAAGGTCAAGGTCAAACAACTACACCTAGCAATGACATCATACACTAAGAAATGCTTTACACATTTTTCCTACCAACATACCTGTGGCCTTGACCCAAGGTCAAGGTCATCCAAGGTCATGCAACACAAAGCTGTTCATTCAAGACTTAGGAAGCATAATGGTGATTATCCCTCCAGGTTTACTGGAGGTCCTACAGACTTTAAATGTCTGTGTGTGTGTGTGTGTGTGTGTGTGTGTGTGTGTGTGTGTGTGTGTGTGTGTGTGTGTGTGTGTGTGTGTGTGTGTGTGTGTGTCTGTCCCGACTCCACGGCTTATATCTCAAAAACTACTGGACGGATTTCCTTGAGATTTTGCACACTAACTGGAAGTTAGGTCCGATTGAATGTATCAAATTTTCAGAATCAAGGCTTGAAGAGAAAGTGTTTTTTTAAGGTCGTATAATCGAAGCACCTCTCTAAAAATTATTGAAATGACAATTGAAGGAATAGCAAAATTTGACGTCATCAATAGCGTGACGTCATTTCCATGTAAGATCTGAAATTCAGTCCCACTTAGAAGCTGATATCTCAAAAACTGCCTCCCTCAAAGGTCAATTGACGGAATAGCGAAATTCCACTCCACAGCCACGCCCTTTCTCGCTGAAGCTCGCGTGATAAACACATGCAGGCGGCAAAATGGCTTTCAGTTTCATGGGAACTAGTTGCGTTGTATTGCGGGCAGCATTTGAGTCTCATTTTTGCCAGACAGTGAGAAGATATCTCAGACTGTGATAGACATACTACACATGTTATTTAGACGAAATTAAGATCTGACACTGTCACAAAAGTTCGCCATTCACTAGGGGACTAACTTTCAAACTTTGTCCGATTATTACGACCGTACGATAGCAGTAATTTGACATTCGGCGTCACCGTGTCATGTGACGGTGATAAGTTTCGTCTGCAACTCGCACTAACGTTATGGTCGAAGTAGATTGATGTTTACTTCGTCCGCTGAACGCTGTCAAGACTAATGCTCGAATGAATGAAGTATGATTTCCTCATTTTTCAGGATTAATACAAATGTATATCAAATACATCAGTTCAATCTAATCGAGTCAATTAATCGAGTACATGTCCACTAGGTGAAAAATGTGTTGAGTGGAACGCAAGTCAGAAAAGTTACACTTGCAGTCTAAACAACAAAATGAATACAGTGTTTGTATTGAAAAATCAGGTCAATCTTTTCGTCGTTTGGTTCCACGACAAGAGTATGAAATCTTGTTTCCAGCGAGATTAGGAGCTTCTGCAAACATGGCTGACAACGGTCAGAATGGTTAGAGTTGCTTGGTTTTTTCCTTGTCAAAACAACTTGTTATACCGTCAGATTGTAACCACCATCATATTTTCTGCAACTTTTTGAAGCGAATCTAGCCTAAAAACCTACCAGTTATGCATCGTGTTAACAGGATTGACTCGTTGCTTGTAGAACGACGGTACTCGGTAGCAGTACCACACACGGTGTGTGCGTGAATGAGTACGAATGCACATGTCTGGTGTGAACATCTATAAAGTATAATACACTTCCTCCTCTGTGTGACTGTGTGAGTGTTAATTCAGTGTCTATGACATGCCAAAGGAAAACAAAACATGTCATAATAGGAGCTTTCCTGAACCTATCCATCATGTTTTAAATATATGGTCGATTGTTCCTGGGCCAATAGCTTAGAAATGGATTTACATGCTTTACAAACACTCCGTCATAGCAATTCTCTAATGGCTCAGCTGGTAGAGCGTTCGACTCTTGGTCATGCATGACCAGGTTTGATTCTGCGCTGAAACTTTTTTTTCTTCTCTTTTTTCGAGAGGTTGTGGGTTCGAACCCGACCTGGGTTTTTGTGTTTTTATGTGTGTGTGTGTGTGTGTTTTCCCCCTCTTTTCTCGAGAGGTTGCGGGTTCGAACCCGATCTTTTTTTACATTTTTTTTTAATATGCCAAAACTTGGAGGTTTAGCGCCAGCGGTTTTTATTGGCACTTTCTACCATGAGATATAGTCACTTTTAGTGGTTCACTACCCCATTTTGGTCACATTTCATAAGGGTCAAAGTGACCTTGACCTTGATGATATGTGACCAAATGTGTCTTATGATGAAAGTATAACTTGCGTACTACAATGTTATGAAGTTTGGAACAGTTATCTTCCATAGTTCAGGGGCAAGGTCGCTTCAAAATATGTATACAATCCAACTTTGAAGAGCTCCTGTGAACTTGACGCAAGGTCCACCAAACTGGTATCAAAAGATAGGGATTACTTTGCCCTATATACCATGTATAGGTGAGGTATTCAATCTCAAAAACTTCAGAGAAAATTGACAAAATGTGAAAATTGGCTGTTTTTTAGACAACATTTATGGCCCCTGCGACCTTGACCTTGAAGCAAAGTCAAGTCACCATGTATGTTTTTTGAGGCCTTGTTATCATACACCATCATGCCACATTTGGTATTGATAGACTTAATAGTCTCTGAGAAAAATCCAACGTTAAAGTTTTCGGACGCCCGGACGCCCGGACGGACGAAACGGGTGAGTACATAGACTCACTTTTGCTTCGCATGTGAGTCAAAAAAGAGAGAGAAAACAAGTTTCAGCGCAGAATCGAACCTGGTCATGCATGACCAAGAGTCCAACGCTCTACCAAATGTGCCAGTGAAGAACTGGTATGACCCAGCACAAAATATTGTACACTCCTGGTGTGGTTTATGTCCGGCAACTGGTTTCTGTCGACAGACCACGAACTGTTTGGTATTTCATACGGATCTAACCCATCAACGTCAATAATCTTCTCATAGTACCGCTTTTTTTGCGTCTGCTGGTAGACGTTCAACATACGAAGAAGCCATTGTTTTGCTGAAAGTAGGAAAAGTCTGTTTGACTCGATCTCGATTAGGCCACGCATATCGCCATTCCGTCAAATGACATTTTAGAGGGGGTGGTGTTCGAGTTTACAACCTAAATAAATCACTTTCTTTTCAAACCTCGATTCTGAAAATTGATATATTCAATCGGACCTAACTTCCAGTAAGTGTGCAAAATGTCAAGGAAATCCGTCCAGTAGCTTTTGAGAAATCAGCCGTTAAGTCGGGACAGACAGACAGCCATACAGATAAAATTACGTCACGTTATTCGCCGTCAAATGATCACGTCACACATTTTGCATTTCGCCATTCCATCAATTGACATTTTAGGGGGGCGTTTTCGAGTTTAAGACCTTATAAAATCACTTTCTTTTCAAACCTCGATTCAGAAAATTTGATACATTCAATCGGACCTAACTTCCAGTAAGTGTGCAAAATATCAAGGAAATCCGTCCAGTAGTTTTTGAGAAATCAGCCGTTAAGGCGGGACAGACAGACAGACAGATAAAGTCTGTAGGACCTCCAGTAAACCTGGAGGGATAAAGGCAAAGGAGACAGTTACTCACCCCACTGTGATGTCGAAGATGTTGCTTCCCACGGAGCTGGACACAGCCATGTCTCCAAAGCCTTTCTTGGCCACGATGACGCTCGTGATGAGGTCTGGGATGCTCGTGCCAGCAGCCAGAATGGTCAGCCCCATCACCTGCACAGCCAGGACCCATCGTCAGCTTGTACCACGATGACTCTTCACCAGCCACGTCATTTGGCCAGGTGACCAATAGTCATTTTCAACACCTACCATCACATGGACAGCGACTTAACATGATAACAACTGGTCAATTTCATATACCTACCATCATCTGTAAAATGATCGATGGTCAGCCCCATTATCTGCACAGCGAAGACATATTGTCAGCTTATACTACCATGACTCATCACCAGCCAAATCACTTGGCCATGTGACCAATGGTCAATCTCAACACCTACCATCACATGGACAGCCACTGATGGCCAGCCCCATTACCACGACTGCAAGGACCAATCGTCAGCCCCATCGCCTGTCCTACAATGACTAACCATCAACCTCAAAATTTGAAATGATGACCAATGGTCAACATCCACAAGCACCAAGGCCTGCACTAAGACCTATGGTCAGCCTCATGATCTCAATAATAAGGACCGACCGTCAGCTCCATCGGGTGAACTCTAATCCTTAACAATCAGCCTCATTATTTAAACAGATGACCAATGGTCGGCTCAAAATCTATCAGCACCTGTACAAAGGCCAATGGTCAGCCACATCCCTTGCACGGCAAAGACCACGTCAGCTCATTCACCTGCACATTTGCCACAATTCATCAGCAGGTTCTTGGTTTGGACAGAATGACTGATATTCAGTCTCAACACTACTACCAGTACCTGTGCAACAACGAAAGGTGATGAGGTCTAGTGCTCGCTCCATTCGGAATGGCTACTGGCATCGGAGTACACGCCATCCTACAAAATGAACTTAACCCTTCGCACTCACAACCTATGCGGGGTTAGACACTATTAGTATGGCAAGGTGGATGGACTGTTCTGGGCGGGCATCGATGAGGAGTCACACGCCATTCTACGCAAGAGTGGAATATTTTAGGTGGACATCTACACTACTGGGTTCGACACAACTCCGAACAAGGTGGAATGTTCCGGGTGGCTATTTATACTGGGTACGACATTGCCCCCCAAAACGTGAACATTTTCGGATGGGTACATACTCTGGGCGAAATAATATCCCCCAAAGACAGTGGGCTAATTCGGGTGGGTGCCTACATTGGGCGAGATGCCGATAGTGAGTCCCATTTCGTTTGCCATCCACACCATGATGTAGGAGAAGACGGCAATACACAGGATACTGCCAATGAAGGTGACGACGAAATACTTTTTCGACTCCTGCAACAGAAACCATGGAGTAAGGCCCTGGAGTTCTCAGCACTGACCAATGCAAGGGATGTAGTGCAAAATGCCACAACAAACTTCACGTGAGACTCAAAACCGTTTATTAATCTCCAGAGAAAATGTGTCTGTGTATGTGTGTGTGTGTGTGTGTGTGCTCTCTCTCTCTCTCTCTCTCTCTCTCTCTCTCTCTCTCTCTCTCTCTCTCTCTCTCTCTCTCTCTCTCTCTCTCTGTGTGTGTGTGTTTGTGTGTGTGTGTGTGTGAATGAGTGGGTGGGTGAGAGAGAGAGAGAGAGAGAGAGAGAGAGAGAGAGAGAGAGAGAGAGAGAGAGAGACATACATACACATACAGACTGACAGACAGACAGACGGACGGGCGGACGGACGGACGGATGAACAGACAAACAGACAGAGAGACAGACACACACACACACACACAAACACACACACACACACACACACACACACACACACACACACACACACACACACACACACACACACACAGATAGAGAAACAGGGAATGGAAAGAAATAGAAAAGAACGAATGACAGAAAGAGATACGGAAAGAAATAAAAAGAGAAAGGAAGAGAGAAGGAAAGGCAGAGAAAGAGAGAAGAAAGGAAAGAAAGAAATAATAAAAAGAAAGAAAAATATTGAATCTCTTGCAGTCAAAGGGCAACGTTCACTGCAATGAACTGACAGGCTGCTCAAAGCGTCAATACAAGTGTGTGATGGGTTATCATTATATACGATGACACAGTAGGAATGTATCAGTAATATCATTAGTAACACAGACGCCATATGTAAATACGTAGCTACGTAAATGTGGCGAGACAACGTTTTTCCATATCTTCTGTTTATTATTATTATTAACAGGTGTCTGCTGAGCCGTAGTCTTAGTGGTTTTTCCTTGCCCTGAGCCGGTGTTAGCAGAGAAATGACCCCCGTGTAAGGAGAATGACTTGGAAGTGTTATGAGTGGTGGACTCCACTGGCGTTTTCACGTTAACCAATCTATGACTTTCAGCTAGTGAACTGATCAATCAGAGCGGAGTGGAATGAGCTGTGGGGATTGGACAGAGTGAACAGTGTGACGTCAGAGAGGGCATTTAAGCAAGTGTTGCAGGATGTTCGTGGCGTCCTTACATTTATTTTTAGAGAAGCAGAATCCTCGAAGATGCGGGCGCCCTGCTTAGGATAGGTGTTTTCCCCTGGCGGTGGCCATGTATTGAGAGTGAGAAAGTAGAATGATAGCAGAGAGAAACCGCAGCCCGCCCGGAACTGACGAGGAGAAAACCCACTTGACGGTGGGGTGATGAAGTTGGTGGATTGCCTGCCTGCCTGCCTGCCGGCCTGCTTGCCTGCTTGTCTGAAGCCAGGCGGCCTGTCTCGCAGGAGAACCGACTCCTCTACGATGAAGATGAAGGAAGAACAAGTCCCCTCCATTACTACGAACCAGAACTAGAACACCAGAGAGAATGACGAGTCTCCGTGTTTTTCATCGATGTGGTGAATTTCCCGTGTCACCGGCTGCAATGTCGTGTGCACGCTACCTTTCCCCCCCCCCCTCTTCCCCTGCCTCAACCCCTGTGTAGAGCGCACTAGGCGTGGGGTTTAAGCCCGTGCAACAACGGCTCCACGGTTTCATCAAGAGGTCAGTTAAGTACATTTGGTTTTTTCCCTTGGCTCAGGGCAGACGTTTTATTTTCCCTGTTTGTTTTATTTCTCCTTGCGAGTTTTGACTACTGAATTGCTGATTACTTGTGCTTGCATTTGATGCATTTTGTGGCGCTTGCCGCCCATTTCCCTTTCTAGGGTAATTGCTTCATGAATAATTAAACAACCCATTTGAATTGATACTGGTTTTGCCATTTCTTCATTATCAGACAGTTTCCATCAATAGTTTGAGTGAGGAAATGAAGGTGCGTGCATTGGTTCTTCAAGATTTCACCCCTAGACATTGAAACAAGCCATTTAATTTATTCAGTTGGAATGAGTTAAATTAAAGTAAAGAACGAGCACGTCACATTTGGGGGCTCGTCCGGGATTTTGTGAACGAAATGCAATAGTAAAGTTATTCTGAATTCATGTTTAACAGTCAGATGCCTGTACCTTGAGCGAGAGTGTTGTGACATGACCTGACCTGCCATTGTTTGATTCACCTTTTTGCTCTCATGCTTTGCTGCACTGTGTGACCTTGTTTTGGCTTGCTGGAAAGCGTGCAGTTACTGCTGTTTAGATTTTTGCTGAGTTTATTAGTGTTTGTGAAGCTAGCAAATCTTTACAATGGGTGAAGTAGTATTGCCGTCGATTGAGTTGATCTGTTTGTTGAAAAGGACAACTTTGAAGTTTGTGATAGAGGAGTTAGGGTTGAGTGCAAGCGAGGGGGCTACTGAAGGTGAATTGCGAGAGATTTTGTTCAAGTTCAGAAGAACAGTAATAACGGAGAAATGGGAGGCGGAGCAGAGGGAGAAAGATGCAGAGCGGAAGGAGAAGAGGAGGCGGCACGAATTGAAGATGGAACAGTTGAGGGAGAAGAGAAAGGCAGTCAGAGAGAGGATAAAGGCATAAAAGACAAAAGTTGGAGCAGGAGAGAGAGAGAGATAGAAGGTTGCAGAGAGAGCCAGGGAGCGCCGAGAATGGAGAGCGAGAGAGGAGACAGGAGAGAGAGAAAGCCAGGGGGCTGTAGAAGAAGCATAGAGAGAGGAAGCCAGGAGGCTGCTGAGAAGTATGAGAGGGAGAGACAGGAGGCAGAGAGAGGAGAAGCCAGGGAGCTGCGGCGATAGAGCTGGAGCGAGAGAGATTTTTGCTGACAAAGAGAGAGGAGAGAGCTGAAGAGGAAGAGAGGGAGAGAAGAGACAGGGAATGGAGAGAATCGATGTGGAAGGAACTATGGAGAGAAGGGAGAATGGAAGCAGAGCGGAAGGAGAGAGGAGGAGGGAAGAGTTCAGAGAGAGAGAGAGCAATATCACATGCCACGGGTGTGGAAGATAGTGACACCGGAGGCGGGATGGTCCAGCATCCGAGGTAATGGAGGAGGGAGGAGCGAGGTATGAGCGACCGCTTGGGAAGGTTGTGTGTTTCAGATGTGGAGAGTGGGCATATAGCTCGAAACTGTTAAGTGAGGGTTGACATCATGAGAGCGGGACGCGTGTGGCCTTGGTGGCAGAATGATTGTGGCATGGTGCTCAAAGGGCGAGTGGCGGGTGGTGTGAGAACGGGGAATGGAACAAGAGAATCACCCTTATTAAAGCCGTAGTGTTTGGGATCCTGTATGGAAGGGATGAGATTGATATGGAATGGACGGAGATGGATGAAGTGGTGATGCGTTCCGCCAGGAAGAGGAGGGAGGGGGTTGGCGAGGTTGGGTCTGAGAGTGGAGGTGGTCTTGATGGGGAGGCTGTGAGGAGGTTGTTGGCGGGGTCTGGAAGGAGAAAACAAGGGGGGGTCCGACTGTGTATGAGGAGGTTGGTGTTTGCGGCTGGATGGAGAGTTCATGTGTGAGGGAGGTTGATTGTCTGCTGAGGATCGGTGCATATGTGGGAGGTTGCTGCTGAGAGGAGAGTCAGTGTGAAGGACGGTTGTTTGCTGCTGAGGAGGGTCGTGTGTGAGGAGGTTGTTGCTGCTGAGGAGAGTCAGTGTGAGGAGGTTGTTGCTGCTGAGGAGAGTCAGTGTGAGGAGGTTGTTGCTGCTGAGGAGAGTCAGTGTGAGGAAGGGAATGGAGTTCTCCCTTGTGAGCCCTTAGTGCTCGGAGGTTTGATGAAGAATGAGGCTGAGAGTGGGGTGTTGATGCGTTCCACCCGGCGGAAGAGGAAGTGTGCGGAAGTTGAGCATGAGTCTTATGGGAAGACTGGTGTGGAGTTGGAGGATGTGGGAGAGGAAGGATTGGAGATGAGAGAAACTGCGTGTGGTGGTGTGAATCTCGGAGAGGCGAGCCACAGAGAGAGAAAATGGTTTGACTGGAGGAAGAGAAAGAAAGGCTAAATTTAGAGAGAGGAATGAATGGGTGTGGGAATGAGAAAGAGTTGATGTGTTTGGCTGTGTATTGGAGTGTGCTGTGCAGAGAATGTGATGGGTGGAGTGTGAGAGTTTTGTGGGCCAGTGTGATGGTCAGGTGGTTGTGTGGTGTGATGGGTTTGGACTTGGGGTATGAAGTCAGTGAGAGGGAGGCATCGTTCCTGGGAGGTGGTCGGGTGGACAGAATATTAAGCATTGTGGAATGAGGCTGGTATAGTCCTCTTAGATTGTTTCTGTACCGATTATCCTAGTGGTAAAACAGACCACGTAACCTGGGGCCCCCTGTTGTTAGGGAGAGTTTGTGCTGTTTTCTTGATTGAATTATTAATTGTGAAAAATGTCATATCCATAACATTTTTCTCATTGTGGAAGGGAGGTGTGGCGAGACAACGTTTTTCCATATCTTCTGTTTATTATTATTATTAACAGGTGTCTGCTGAGCCGTAGTCTTAGTGGTTTTTCCTTGCCCTGAGCCGGTGTTAGCAGAGAAATGACCCCCGTGTAAGGAGAATGACTTGGAAGTGTTATGAGTGGTGGACTCCACTGGCGTTTTCACGTTAACCAATCTATGACTTTCAGCTAGTGAACTGATCAATCAGAGCGGAGTGGAATGAGCTGTGGGGATTGGACAGAGTGAACAGTGTGACGTCAGAGAGGGCATTTAAGCAAGTGTTGCAGGATGTTCAGGGCGTCCTTACATTTATTTTTAGAGAAGCAGTATCCTCGAAGATGCGGGCGCCCTGCTTAGGATAGGTGTTTTCCCCTGGCGGTGGCCAGGTATTGAGAGTGAGAGTGGAATGATAGCAGAGAGAAACCGCAGCCCGCCCGGAACTGACGAGGAGAAAACCCACTTGACGGTGGGGTGATGAAGTTGGTGGATTGCCTGCCTGCCTGCCTGCCGGCCTGCTTGCCTGCTTGTCTGAAGCCAGGCGGCCTGTCTCGCAGGAGAACCGACTCCTCTACGATGAAGATGAAGGAAGAACAAGTCCCCTCCATTACTACGAACCAGAACTAGAACACCAGAGAGAATGACGAGTCTCCGTGTTTTTCATCGATGTGGTGAATTTCCCGTGTCACCGGCTGCAATGTCGTGTGCACGCTACCTTTCCCCCCCCCCCTCTTCCCCTGCCTCAACCCCTGTGTAGAGCGCACTAGGCGTGGGGTTTAAGCCCGTGCAACAACGGCTCCACGGTTTCATCAAGAGGTCAGTTAAGTACATTTGGTTTTTTCCCTTGGCTCAGGGCAGACGTTTTATTTTCCCTGTTTGTTTTATTTCTCCTTGCGAGTTTTGACTACTGAATTGCTGATTACTTGTGCTTGCATTTGATGCATTTTGTGGCGCTTGCCGCCCATTCCCCTTTCTAGGGTAATTGCTTCATGAATAATTAAACAACCCATTTGAATTGATACTGGTTTTTGCCATTTCTTCATTATCAGACAGTTTCCATCAATAGTTTGAGTGAGGAAATGAAGGTGCGTGCATTGGTTCTTCAAGATTTCACCCCTAGACATTGAAACAAGCCATTTAATTTATTCAGTTGGAATGAGTTAAATTAAAGTAAAGAACGAGTACGTCACAGTAAAGTTCCATGGTTTAACTGCCAATGAAAGTTTAAGTGTGCAATTGTCTGTTTGCACGCATGCGCACAGACAGGCAAGGATGTACTGCCACTGCTTGCTTAAGTTAGAAAAAGTTTGGAAAAAGCGAGATCCTGGAGTATGTGGTGTGAACGAGACTGCGTGTATGTGGTAACAGAGACAGAAAGATGACACATATCTTTAGCTCTCAATACCAGTGTCATGCCATCTAACCAAACCTGCTGACGTCATTTTTAGCAGGACAGTTGACTGTGACGTACATGCTTGGACGTGTCTGTTGTAAAGTGCAAAGGTCAGAATGTACGTGCGATGTCTGGCACAGACAAATAACCAAAACAAGAAGGGCAAAGAGCATATGACTCACATGCTTGACCTTGACCTTTACATGACCTTGACCTTCAGGTGACACTCAAGGTTAAGGTCAAACAACTACACCTAGCAATGACATCATACACTAAACTAAGAAATGTTTTACACATTTTCCTACCAAAATACATGTGGCCTTGACCCAAGGTCAAGGTCATCCAAAGTCATGCAACACAAAGCTGTTAATTCAAGACATAGGAAGCACAATGGTGCTTATTGGCACTTTCTACCATGAGATATGGTCACTTTTAGTGGTTTACTACCCCATTTTGGTCACATTTCATAAGGGTCAAGAGCTGAACCAGAGATGCCAAAGGTAGAAGAGAGACGAGAAATAAGGATAGAATGATCAATAGTGTCAAACGCTGCGGACAGGTCCAACAGCGCAAGGACAGAGGTTTCTTTATTGTCGGCGGAGGAGAGCAGGAGGTCAGAGATGTGAAGTAAAGCAGTTTCAGTGGAGTGGTTTTTCTTGTAGGCGGACTGGAACGTGTCAAGCAGGGCGTTGGCTAAAAGGTGTTCCATAGTTCAGGGTCAAGGTCACTTCAAAATATGTATACAATCCAACTTTGAAGAGCTCCTGTGACCTTGACCTTGAAGCAAGGCATGCCCAAACTGGTATCAAAAGATAGGGCTTACTTTGCACTATATACCATATATAGGTGAGGTATCCAATCTCAAAAACTTCAGAGAAAATTGAGACAAGAAGGGCAAAGCCCATACGACTCACATGCTTGACCTTGACCTTTATATGACATTGACCTTCAGGTGACCTTCAAGGTCAAGGTCAAACACCTAAACCTACCAATGACATCATACACTAAGAAATGCTTTACACATTTTCCCTACAAAATACATGTGACCTTGACCCAAGGGCACGGTCATCCAAGGTCATGCAACTCAAAGCTAATAAAAACCGCTGGCGCTGAACCTCCAGGTTTTCGTATATTTATTTTAAAAAAGAGATAAAAGAACGGGTTCGAACCCGCAACCTCTCGAGAAAAGAGGAGGAAAAAACACACACACACACAAACACAAAAAACCAGGTCGGGTTCGAACCCACAACCTCTCGAAAAAAGAGAGAAAAGAAAGTTTCAGTGCAGAATCGAACCTGGTCATGCATGACCAAGAGTGCAACGCTCTACCAGCTTAGCCATTTGAGAATTGATATGACGGAGTGTTTGTAAAGCATTTATAACGTTCTTTTCCCTAAACCCCCTTGCAAGCTATCGGCCCAGGAAACAATCGACCATATATTTTAAACATGATGGATAGGTTCAGGAAGCTCCTATTATGACATGTTTTGTTTTGCATTGGCTTGTCATAGACGCTGAATTAACACTCACACAGTCACACAGAGGAGGAGGTGTATTATATAGGTATGTGCGAGAAAAAACGAAAGGTAAATGACACGAATGAAATGTAGTTCATTGAAAAGAGCATAAAAAGATCATTCCAATGGTATAAGTATGAACACTGTGGGTCAATTTGTTTAAAAGTTATGAATTTTAATTGAATAAAATCCGGCTCTTTGTTTTACTATAAAGACAATAGAAAGCTGATTTTAGCGAGATTTCCGACAGAGTGACCTCCCAGTTTTCGCGTGTCTCTCCCGGAGCGCTTGTGCAAGATACACGTATGTATAGTGAGTGTTGTATCTATGCCACGTGCGTGAGGAATAAAGTTTAGTGTATGAATAGCAGAATGCAAGTGCGTGCAAGGGTTTTTATAGTATTTCTTGAAAGCGATATGTCTGTGAGAAACCGTTTGTTCCGTAGTTTGTAAACATGAACACTAATTAGCCGAGTGCGTGGAGAAGGGAGTGTAAACACTAAAAATATAACATGAAAATTCCCACACTTAAACTGGGAAAAGGTTCAAGGTGTCAGTAAACTATATCTCTCCTAAAAGATCTAAACACAATTTTCTCCATGGAAAAGCACGTCTCTAACAAGCTGGTCTTAATAAAGAAATAAACACCGGACGCATATTTATGATCTGCGCTCTGAGCAGCAGATGATCGAGCAGCTAGCATACAGGCCTATATTATAATTATAATAATGATAGCTGCGATGGCATTTTGGATCTCCCATTAGAAAAAGCGACTGGTGTCAATAGGTTAGAAAGCTTTTCCTCGCATAACTCTGAACACTGTGGTGTTTCTACCTGGAATTAGAATCGACGCTTTCATTCACTCATAGCTGAAAATGAAGCGACGACGGCACGGAGAAAACTGCGCTGCAATATCGTGTTCAAATGCCAGATACGGCTGTCGTGGAAAATCTTTTTTCCGCTTCCCCCGAGACGAGACAAGACCCAGCCTTGCACGAGCAATGAGGATAGTTGATCTTCTGCTTAACAGCGTCAAGATGGATATAAATTATCGATGTGGTGTTTCATTTTTTCGCACTGATCTGAAGCACCGAGCCGTCACCTCCACCGTGTAATCCTCTTGCCCATAGATCTTAATTTCGTCTAAATAACATGAGTAATATTTATTCATACCCCTGTCTATCACAGTCTGAGAAATCTTCTCACTGTCTGGCAAAAATGAGACACAAATGCTGTCCGGAATACAATGCAACGAGTTAAGTCTGCGTTCATTTGGAAGCCATTTTTGCGCCCGCATCTGTTACCACGAGAGATACAGCAAGAAAGTGACGTGGCTGTGGAGTGGGTCGCCATTCCATGAATTGACTACTTGCATCGTAAAAAATCATTCTTTCTCCTTCTCCATTGTTCTCGAAATTATTCCTCCTGGCATAGATTCTATATAGGATCCATCCTCCTAAAAAATCTCCTCGCAAATGACGTCACGTTTTACGACGTCAAATGATGACGTCACAGATTTTGCAAAATGGAGTCTGTTGAATCGTTTTCAGTGAAACACCAAAATGTAAAAAAGTCACTTTCTTTTCAAACCTCGATTCTGAAAATTTGATAATATTGAATCGGACCTAACTTCCAGTCAGTGTGCAAAATCTCAAGGAAATCCGTCCAGTAGTTTTTGAGATATAGGCCGTGGAGACGGGACAGACAGACACACACACAGACAGATAAAAAAACCGCTGGCGCTGAACCTCCAGGTTTTCGTATATTTATTTTAAAAAAGAGATAAAAGAACGGGTTCGAACCCGCAACCTCTCGAGAAAAGAGGAGGAAAAAAAACACACACACACACAAACACAAAAAACCAGGTCGGGTTCGAACCCACAACCTCTCGAAAAAAGAGAGAAAAGAAAGTTTCAGTGCAGAATCGAACCTGGTCATGCATGACCAAGAGTGCAACGCTCTACCAGCTTAGCCATTTGAGAATTGATATGACGGAGTGTTTGTAAAGCATTTATAACGTTCTTTTCCCTAAACCCCCTTGCAAGCTATCGGCCCAGGAAACAATCGACCATATATTTTAAACATGATGGATAGGTTCAGGAAGCTCCTATTATGACATGTTTTGTTTTGCATTGGCTTGTCATAGACGCTGAATTAACACTCACACAGTCACACAGAGGAGGAGGTGTATTATATAGGTATGTGCGAGAAAAAACGAAAGGTAAATGACACGAATGAAATGTAGTTCATTGAAAAGAGCATAAAAAGATCATTCCAATGGTATAAGTATGAACACTGTGGGTCAATTTGTTTCAAAAGTTATGAATTTTAATTGAATAAAATCCGGCTCTTTGTTTTACTATAAAGACAATAGAAAGCTGATTTTAGCGAGATTTCCGACAGAGTGACCTCCCAGTTTTCGCGTGTCTCTCCCGGAGCGCTTGTGCAAGATACACGTATGTATAGTGAGTGTTGTATCTATGCCACGTGCGTGAGGAATAAAGTTTAGTGTATGAATAGCAGAATGCAAGTGCGTGCAAGGGTTTTTATAGTATTTCTTGAAAGCGATATGTCTGTGAGAAACCGTTTGTTCCGTAGTTTGTAAACATGAACACTAATTAGCCGAGTGCGTGGAGAAGGGAGTGTAAACACTAAAAATATAACATGAAAATTCCCACACTTAAAGCTGGGAAAAGGTTCAAGGTGTCAGTAAACTATATCTCTCCTAAAAGATCTAAACACAATTTTCTCCATGGAAAAGCACGTCTCTAACAAGCTGGTCTTAATAAAGAAATAAACACCGGACGCATATTTATGATCTGCGCTCTGAGCAGCAGATGATCGAGCAGCTAGCATACAGGCCTATATTATAATTATAATAATGATAGCTGCGATGGCATTTTGGATCTCCCATTAGAAAAAGCGACTGGTGTCAATAGGTTAGAAAGCTTTTCCTCGCATAACTCTGAACACTGTGGTGTTTCTACCTGGAATTAGAATCGACGCTTTCATTCACTCATAGCTGAAAATGAAGCGACGACGGCACGGAGAAAACTGCGCTGCAATATCGTGTTCAAATGCCAGATACGGCTGTCGTGGAAAATCTTTTTTCCGCTTCCCCCGAGACGAGACAAGACCCAGCCTTGCACGAGCAATGAGGATAGTTGATCTTCTGCTTAACAGCGTCAAGATGGATATAAATTATCGATGT